>CM059866.1:45051797-45224297 GCA_030490815.1 Acer saccharum
TTTGAACCAAAAAGGTTTATGAAGCCTTGAATGATGAATTTTAGGTTCTTGCCATGCAAGAAGAGCTAACTAATTCAAAAGGAATGAGGTTTGGACTCTAGTTCCTAGGCCTAAAAGCGCTCATGTGATAGGCACTAAGTGGATTTATAGAATAAATCCGATGAGGATGGCAACATAGTGCGGAACAAGGCTAGACTTATAGCACAAGGATACTCTCAAATTGAGGGTATCGACTTTGAGGAGACTTTTGCTCCTGTTGCCCGTTTAGAGTCCATTAGGCTTCTCTTGTCCATCTCTTGTGTGCACAAGTTCAAATTGCACCAAATGGACGTCAAGAGTGCCTTCCTCAATGGCTTCTTGCTAGAGGAAGTTTTGTTGAACAACTCAAGGGGTTTATGGATGCACACCACCTCAATCATGTCTATCGCCTCAAGAAGGCTTTATATGGTTGAAACAAGCACCGAGGGCTTGGTATGAGCGCCTCACTCAATTTCTTGTTGATAATAACTACACAAGGGGTAGTGTTGACAAGACTCTATTCATTAAGAAGGACAAGGATGAGCTCTTTATAGCTCAAATCTATGTTGATGATATAGTGTTTTGCTCCACCAACAACACCAAGGTCCAACAATTTGTTGATGTTATGTCTCATGAATTTGAGATGAGTCTTGTTGGTGAGCTAAGTTACTTCCTAGGTTTGCAAATTAGGCAATTAGATGATGGGATCTTCATTACCCAAGCCAAATATACCAAAAACCTAGTGAAGAAGTTTGGTTTAGAAAATGCCAAACATTGTGATACACCCATGAGTACCACTTTGAAGCTAAGCAAGGATGCTAGTGGTAAAAGTGTGGAACAAACGTTATATCATGGTATGATTGGTAGCTTGCTTTATTTGACCGCAAGTAGGCCCAATATCTCTTTTAGTGTGGGTGTGTGTGCTAGGTACCAAGCGAATCCCAAGGAGTCCCATCTCTCTTCCATTAAGAGAATCATTCGCTATGCGAAGGGACTTCCAACTATGGGATTTGGTACTCGTTTGACACTAATGCTAGTCTTGTAGGCTTTAGTGATGTGGATTGGGCAGGAAATTGCGATGATAGGAAGAGCACATCGGGCGATTGCTTCTTTCTAGGCAACAACTTGGTGTCTTGGTTTTGCAAGAAGCAAAACTCGATTTCCTTGTCCACGGCCGAGGCCGAGTCTATAGCCGCGGGGAGTGGATGCATACAACTCCTATGGATGAAGCAAATGCTAGTATACTACGGATTCAACCAAGGTACACTCACTCTCTTTTGTGATAACATGAGTGCCATTAATATTTCCAAGAATCCGGTACAACATTCTAGAACTAAGCATATTGACATCCGCCATCATTTCATTAGAGAGCTTGTTGAAAATAAATGTATAGTACTTGAACATGTAGACACTAATGATCAACTTGCGGACCTATTTACTAAACCCTTAGATGCTACTCGATTTAAAATACTAAGTAGATCTATTGGGATATGTCTTGTAGAGTGATGTGTTTTGTGATTGACCCCATATGGGGAACTCAAGCAAAGAGAGCTATTTTGCACTCTTGTAACTTGCAAAAAATTCAAAATAACTTATGCCTCTTCTTTTAATTGCTTGAGTAAGCTTGGTTGCACATATGTATATATGTTTTCAATTCAATAAGTGTGAACCTTGCTTGTTTACAATCCATGTCATATTTATGTTCAAACATGCATTTTGGACTAGGAGATGTACATAGGAAGTATGATTTGAATGACCTATAGTTATCTCCATGACATAATGATTCTTTTATAACATGCTAATGTCAAATGAAAAAGCATGAATTGATGATTGCATTCTTAAATGCAAAACTTGTGTGAAAAAGACTTATGAGACTCAAAATGAATAAAGGATCTTGTATCCGTTCAAATGATCTAATCATCTAAATGTCTCTCTTTCTTTATTTGTTGAACATGGCTACTATCATACGGATATCTTATCCGGAAAAATCAAAAAGGGTGCAAAGTCGCTCATGCCATGTTTCGCTTATAAAGTTGGATATAGTTGCTCTTAAATTAAAATCAATGAAATCTCTATATCCTTGCTTTTCTCATGACAATGGTGAAACTGGTTTGAATTCTTATTAGAAACCTTTGTCATTTGCTTTGCCAAATACCATTGTATTTTAGACTTGAATGATACATGTCTTGTATGCAAAGCATGCTTGATTCACACATTTTCTTCAAATAAATCTCCTTGTTTCTCTTCAATTAATTGGGATGCATAAAGTGATTTATATTATTATGCAAATATCTTGCATGCTACTATCTCTCTTTGCTAAGAGTGACCCGGTTGGGGACTACTCCTTTGCCTATATCATGACAAAAAGGGGGAGTAGGAAATGGTAAGGTGATCGCGCTCCAAATGTTCACATTTAGCGCTCCCTTTTCCTATCTTTTGTATTCGTTTCCGAGCATTTTTGTGTATTTAATAGGGTATAAATAAGTGTTTCAGGGAATTAGGGAAGTCCAGGGGCAATTGTGTAATTTTGAAGAAATTAGGGGCAAAAGTGAAATATTCGGGAAAGGAATGAAGATTTTGTAATTAAGGAGAAGATTAGGGGAGCAGATTGTAATTTGCCATCAAACGCACAGCGTAGCACCCACGTCACGCTTCAGAACGACGTCGTTTTGGCTTGGGCTCACGTCACGCTGACGTCAGCCTTCTTCAAGCTCCAGCCGGGTCACCATGACCCGCGCGCCCGACCCGGTTACCTGGTTGACCCGGTTTCAACCCAATGACTTTTTCAGCGTATTTTGACCGTTTTTCGATGTATTTTCCGGTGGTTTGCAGCCCAGATCGACGGCTACAGTCCTCCCGTTCCATTGCAACCCACTTTTGGCCTCTCATGCACACATTTCCTCACTCATCCAAGTCCACCAACTTCCATGGAAATGCAAGCTTCAAGCTCAATTCCAGCGGGTTCTTGGCCACCCAAATACGATCCAAACTCATCAAATCTTGGCGATTTCATACGGCAGGACAAAGCCTGTAGTCCAGAAGGTCCAAGCTCGCCTCAAACGTCCATTTTGCACGGCGACTTCCGACGGCGAGCACAAACCCACGAGCTTGACGGTTTGACCCCGCCCACTTGACCGACCTTGGAGATTGCACGTCCAAAACTTGCCTAAATCTTCCCTACTATATATATTCATCTTCCCTAAACCTAAACACTAACCCTAACATCCAAAGTTTACACAAAATTTACATAGATTGCACAAATCACCCTAGTTTACATAAATTTACATTAGTATAGCTTAGATAACTTAGAAACACACTACATGGTTGCATGTGAGCTTCATAGCTTGGAAGGAGTAGATTTGGAGCTTCATTGAAAGACAAGAAGATTACCATCTTGTGGTTACTTCTTACTCTTACTTCTTTCATGTATTTGTGATTCATGTAACATGTATGTGTATAATAATCTTTATGTTAAGGGATTGATTTTCATAAGACTTATTATTGTAATTAATTGATCTCTATATTTATCATATCCATATTTAGCTATTGAATGTTGAATTGAGTTAAATTGAATGGATGCATGTTGTTAATGGACAAATTAGTAACTTGTAATCTTGTTTAATAACATTTGATGAGCTATATTGGAGAAGTATTGGTTAGTAATTGCATGATCAACACTTATTAACTAATTCTTAGGTTCTAGGTGTAATTACTCTGTTATTGTCATTCTAAGATCATAGTTGATAATAATTAGAGTGGTAGTTGTTGAATTACCTATGCCATAGAACTAGTGAGCTTAATTGTGATCAATTAATAAAATCCCTTTTCATTTATCCATGCTCTTGCATAACCTTGCAAGAATTAGTTAGTTTAGTTAGTTATAGTTAAGTTAGTATAATTTAGTTGTAGTTAATTAATTGAGATTTTAGTGTAAGTTAATTATAGTGACATAGTGTCAATTTACTTACTTTCTTACTTAGTTGATAATTTAGTTAGTTTAGATTAATTAATTGTATTAGGTTTACAATCTCTTAGTTGTAGTTGTAATTAGAGATTACGTATCCGTGACCATAGGATACACATAGCACAATCATAGCCATTAGCCTAGATAATTGCTTGCTACCCTCTCCCTTTTACTTTTATGCTTGTAATTAGTGTAAATAACTTGACCATAACATAGACGTAGAACCTACTTACGTGTACCATACTTCCTCCGTGGGAACGATACCCTTACTCGTAACCACTATACGTGGCGAACGATTCGTATACTTGCGAAGGGTAGAAACACTCGCACGCCATATCATTTACCGGTAGTTTATAGAACTATCGCGTACCAATTTTCGGCGCATCATAAGGGGAGTTGCAAATTTTAGTAGCAATTGTGTTTTTTAGGGAGAACATTCATTGAAGGGGAGTAACCCGTTGAGGGGGAGCATTGCATACACATACATTGCATGATGTTGTGCTTAAGATCATAAATGTCAATGCTTGTTTGATTCTCACTTGATTAATCTCACATGTATTATTTCGAAGATATAGAAACCTAGTCTTGCAGGTTTGATTGTTTTACAAGAGTTTGATGCCTTGAAGATTTTATTCTTTAAATATCTCTGTGTAATGTAGAAGATCTATTTGTCCCGTAGTTTCTATTTTTTTTGTGAGGAATCAATGTGAGTGGTGGTTTTGTTACGAAATAGCCAAAGGGGGAGATTGTAAGGTTCCCATTTGTTGATTGGCTTATTTCGTGGGCAAACCACATGTTGGGGTTAATTGTGTAAGGGTAGTTTAGGTGATTGAAGTTCAAGTTCAAAGGCCATTTTCAAGACCTCAAGGGATAAGCACGCCAAAGGTATAGTCTCTAGTGCATAGTTTTTTCTTTGAAGAGATTTAGTTAGCACACACACACTTAGCATACTTGTTCTTATGTGTATTCTCTTCACATGACACATTTCACACTTGCACTTTGTTTGATGTATCTTGTTGTGTTTGTGTGTTGTGTAATCTGTTTCCCGAATATGTTCGGAAACGTCCGCGCTTGCATGAATGTGTGCTTGGTTTTATGCAAAGACCGCTTAAGGAGGATGCTCTTGGCTTCTCCTTTGGTTTCACCATTACTGGTGAATCAGCGGTTTGATCGATGGCCTGGCCACCGATCAAACCGCCGTTTCAGTCTAGAAAGGTCTGGATTGATTCTGCGGTTATGATCGATGGCCCCGATCGTCGTTCGAAACCGCCGTTCATACTTGATTGATTTTAATTTCTCGGGTTTGATTCTGCGATTAGTTCGACGATTTCGAAACCGCCGATTGATACCGCCGTTGTTTCCCTGCCTTTCTCGGGAGCCATTCGACGGTTGTAAACGTTGACTTGGCCACCGAATGAAACCGCCGATTGTGCGTTTTAGGGGCAAACTTGTCTTTTCACATGCTCTGTTTTTTATGCCTATAAATACACCACTTTCTCTTGTTTTGAGTGTGACTCTTTAATCATCAAGAACCCTACTTTTAAAAGAGAGATTTTTAAGAGAGAAAGCAACCAAGTTTGCTCATTTAAACACTCAAACCAAAATTCATTTGCATTAAAATTCATCTAGCATCTTCTAGCATACTTAGGATGCTTGCTTGCATGGGTATTTCATCATCACACTTGCCTTGGTAAGTTTTCACTATTATCATATATAATTAGTGTTTTATTTATTATGGCATCTCTTTATTACTTGATTGTTCTTAGATTAAATTCTAATATTCAAGATAGAGATTATTGTGTTGATTTGATTGAGTGTTGTTTTGTGATAGCTAATTAGGTTTTTGCTTAATCTTGATTAGCTAAGCTATTTGACATGTCATTTAGTTCTTAATATCTAGGATTGCTTATATTGCAAAATCATCATCTTAGATAAGCATATAGGGTTCCTTTCTCTATGTTGCATTTTGGATATTCACATATTCACTTAGGGTGTTAATCTCTTCATTGAGAATCAAAGTCTTGTGTGTAGCTTCCGGGATTAGGTTGTTTAGATCGCAAGCAATCGAACTAGGTTCACTCATACCGGGATTAGGTAGGTGTGTGATTACTTCCGAGATTATGTTGTAATTTCATCACATTTAGTGGATTCGAGGTTCGGGTGTGGCTCACTTAACAGCCCGTGATTTTTCCCGTGAGGGTTTCCACGTAAATATCAAGTGTTATTTAATTTCCGCATTTTATACTTGATTTATTGTTTTATCTAGTTAGGGGTAATTTCGTAATATTGACTTCACACGAAAAATTGGGTAATACGTTTAAAATCTATTCACCTCCCCCCCCCCCCCCCCCCTTCTAGATAGTTTTATACACACCATGCTATATTTGTTTCAGTGCAAAGTCACTCATGCCATGTTTCGCTTATAAAGTTGGATATAGTGCTCTAAAATTGAATTCAATGAATTTTCTATATCCTTGATTTGATTTATGACAAATGGTGAAATTGGTTTGAATTATTTAAAGAAACCTTTGTCATTTCCTTTGCCAAATACCATTGTTTGTTGGACTTGAATGCAATATGTCTTGCATACAAAGCATTTTAATCATACATTTTCAATAAAAATAAATCTCCTTGTATCTCTTCTTTTAATTGAATTGCATAAAGTGCTTTGCTACAAGTGACCCGTATGTGGGAAACTCCTTTGCCCATCTCATGACAAAATGGGGGAGTAGTAGTGGTAAGATAGAATGTTAATTGTAGTAGCAAATTCGCATGTTGGGGAGTTTACATATTGAGGGGGAGTAACCCATTAAGGGGGAGCATTGCATTGCACATTCATTGCATAATGTTGCATGTTATCTTTAATGAAATTTTTTTAATGCAAATGCTTGTTTTATCTTCACATGATCACCTCACATACACTTTGTTAGGCTTATAGTTTGTGTTGGAATTAATTCCATATCAAAACATGTTTCTCTTGTAATGTTTAGTGGTTCATATATTGAAGATTTAAGAAGACGAAGAATGTCTCAACCACAATTCTTGCAAGAAGCCGGCATTAAAGAGATATGTGCTTCATTGATCATCAAAGGTAATATAAGACCTCATATCTCTTACAAGGCTAGGCACACACACACACATGGCATCCTTGTGTGTTCCTTCATGGTTAAACATCATTGATATAACACATTCACATACTTGATAATATATGCTCATGCATTTATACTATCTTGACAAACTTTGCTTATTGCATGTTCTAGGACTATGTCTAGGAAATAGCATATGTGTGTGTCTTTGTGTTTGTATGTTTCCATATTTTATATTTGGACTAAAATATGTTCTATTATGATTCCTTATTGAGTTCCGGTCGTTTCGGTTACTCATTCATAAGGTTTCGAGTCCAAACGATGTAGCTACGCTACTTTTCATTCTCATTCGTTAAGTTGACTTCATCATCGTTTTCCGAGATATTTTCTCAACCATTTTCAAAGTTGTGTAGTCGTCATCGTGCGTAAGAGAGTCATAGTTCGTAATCCAAAAACGGATTCAAAATCGGAGTTCGGATGCCCAAGATACAGCTGAAGAACCAAGGGTACGCGCGAGAGAAGTGGGTGGCCGTGAGGCCACTTGGCCCACGCCGTGAGGGAGGTCGTGGGCCCCACGGCTAGAGGGGCTCTCTGCCCCCGTGAGGCCCACATGCCCCCCATGGCCTGGGGTGACGTGGCCTTACCTAATTGGCCCGGAAACTTCTTCTCTCTCCTCCTTTTTATTTCCCTCCTCTCTCTCCATTTGATTTTAAAGAAGAAAAATTGCAATATTCTCGTCAGTCTTCTCCTCTCAATTTTCTCATCTTCCAAACATCATATCTCCCTCATTCGGAGTCAGATTTGAGTGATTCGAATTGGAGAACGTTCATAATTGTGTCCTCTATCATTTCCAAGTTGTTTGGTGGCTATCAAGTTTTCTGGTGGTTCCACACAGAAATCCGAACTAGCTCTTGAATCAAAGGTATTGGACTTATCTTTGGGATTTCTTTCTTTTTAACCTTCAATTTGCTTGGGGTTTCTTCTTCTATATGTATGTTTATGTTTGGTAAAAGCTATTGAGAAAGATAGCTTCATAATCATTCTAATTGAAAGTCAATTTATAGACAAATGTGGACTAGTTTCTATGATTATAGGTTTTTCACATGTTTGTGAGTTGTATTGTGATTAGAATGGCATCTTAGGTTGTTTGTAACTTGATTGAATCAATTTTGTGATAAATGACCTTGAGATTTGATTTGATCCTTTGATTGATGAAATCTAGGATTATTGAATTTGTTTGTGTTTTAGAGCAATCTAGGATTTGATTGATTTATATCTTGAATCCTTGCTCTATATTTTTGTCTAGAATATTGATTGATTAAATCTCATATATCTAGCATTTTATTGTATGTTGATTGCATCTTGAACTTGTACTTTATGAATATATTTTGATTCAAGTGTTGTATGTGTGAATGAGACTTTGAGCTTATGTGTTTGATGTTTCACATGCTTTAGGTTTATTCTTGTATTTTGCATCTAGACTTTATTACTTGTGATATCACATGTTTAGGTCTATTTGTACCATAGAATGTATTGATCACATGTTCTATGTTGATTTGATTGTTTGCATCATTTGCATTCACATGATCACACTAGGAAGTCCTTGTAAAAGGCATGAAGTCTTGGTTAGAGTCGGGATGACTCGAATAGCCAAGCAAGAAAACTTGCCTAGAGTCGGGATGACTCAGATAGGTAAGTAAGAAGTCATGGCTAGAGTCGGGAGGACTCGGATAGTCATGCATGGGAGGCTCCCTAGAGGCAAGAGTGCCTTGGATAGGGAGTTGGCTATTATATTGGTAGGCCTAGGCGTATGGTTAGACATAGACTCCAAAAGAGCGGGGTACACGGGAGGTGTATGCACTCTTGAGGAATTTCTAATCTTCCATCGATGTTGGTTTTGTGTGTTGTCCAATATATGGTGGTTTCGCATCATTGAGGGATCTCATACTTTCCAATAGGGTTGGGTAGACTTAGACTCCACTAGGTTGGGTGAGCTAAAGATTGGTCACTTTGTGGATTCTCTATTTTATCATCCAATATATATAGTACCCTAATGGTTGTATTTCAACCCGTGGATGTTTTCTCCTTGGAGGTTTTACCACGTTAAAAAATCTCTTGTGTTAATTCTTCCTATCTCTATCTTTATATTTTATTTGTGTATGTTATTATCTTGTTTCATATTACTCACTTATGATGTATAGTGAAGCAAGTATTTGTAAAGTGTGATTTGTGGATTCATTCTTTTGATCATTTTTGTATCTATGATTCTTTTGTATATTGTAATTTTTGTATAGTGATATTTGATCACTCTTGTAACAAGTTGAACATCTATTGAAATACAAGCTTTATTTGCTTTTATACCTCACATAACTAGGTGATATACTTAGACCTTGTGCACATGATTATATTCTCATATTGTCTATGTATGTCTTTCTTGGTTTATTTTGTTGTGTGTAAGGCTACCTTAAGGGACAAACGAGAGTTTGTTTAAGGGATTGGAAAAAGGTGTAAAAACCTATTCACCCCCCCCCCCCCCCCCCCCCCCCCCCCTTCCCTAAGCAATTTAACTACGTTTGTATACTTTCACACTTTCTTTGGAAAGTGTAATTTTTTTTTGAAGGATTGATAGTTCTATAAGAGATTGAAGACTTGAAGTTTTATTTTTTCTTATCTCGTTGTAATGTAGAATATCATTGTTGACCTTTAGTTTAATTTTGTTGTGACGATCAATATGAGTGGTGGTTTTGTCACGAAATAACCAAAGGGGGAGATTGTAAGTTCCTCAAGTTTGATTGGCTTATTTCAGTGACAAACCACATGTGGGGTTTGATGTAAGGGTAACTTAGGCTTTTGATGGTTGGTGCTTTGCACAACCAAGTCCCTCTCAAGATCTCAAGAGAAGAAGTTCTAAGTGCTTACTTGCTTTAAAGAGAAGTAGTTGCACACACTCACAACTCATGCATATCTTTAATGCTTGTATGATGTGTGTTTTTATATGTGTACATTTATGATCATTAATATCTTTTCATGCATGTTTATTTGATTGCATCTTGCTTGTTTTGCCTTAACATGTTTAGGCATTAGGATGCAAAGCCAATGGGATTTTGGCACCCTAGTTCGGCGGTCTGTGGCCGCAAAATCAAGCCACCGAATCGAGACTAGTTGATCTGGTGTCTTTTCGGCGCCCTTGGTTCGGCAATAAGGGACTGTAAAACATGGCCACCGATTTCAGACCAGTGGGTCTGATTGTTATTCGGTGCCCTTGTTCTGCAGGCAGGGCATAGAATAAGGTCGCATAATCCAAAGTCAGCGCAACTGTTCGGATTTTGCGCCCTTGTTCTGCAGTCACTAGCCGCAGAATCAGGGTGTAGAATTGCCTGTTTCTGGACACTTTTCTAAAACGTTGTCACTTCACTTTGGCTCCATATATATTTGCCTCTTTGTCTTTAGGTCGAGCTCAAGAGTTCAAAAATCATATTTTTCCTTTAGAATATTTTCAAGAGAAAAAATTCACAAGAACTCACCTTTAAACACTCAAAGTCATTCCTTTGTGCATCAAAGTTCATCTAGCATCATCTATGACTATATAGGATGCATTCATGCATGGTTTTGCAACATCACTTCTTGCTTGGTAAGGTTTTCACTAACAAGTCATCTCTTTAATTACTTGTATGCTCTTAGAATACATTTTAAATACAAGATAGAGATTGTTTTTGATGTTTTGATTGAGTGTTGTATTGTGATAGCTATACCTAGGATTGTTTAATCTAAGTTAGCTAAGTTTTATGCCATGTCATTTAGCATTTGATATCTAGGATTGTTTTAATTGTCATCTTATAATCCTAGATAAGCATTTAGTGTTCCCTAGCTCTATTTGCATTTTGGATATCATATATATTCACATAAGCTATTTAATCTCTTTATTGAGAAGTAAGTCTTGTGGCTAAGGTTGCTTAGGCTACAAGCGAATTGGACTAGGTTCATTTTTAAAGGCCTACGGGTAGTAGTGGTGGGTTATAGACCGTGAGAGGTTGAGGTCAACCTAGGTTGTAAACACCATTGCAATTAGTGGATTCGAGGTTCATGTGTAGCACACATAACAGCCCGTGGTTTTTCCTTATTGAAGGTTTCCATGTAAAAATCGAGTGTCCTTTAAATTCCACATTATTACACTTGATTTTATTTTGTGACTAGTTTAGGGATTAAATTTGGAATATTGACTAATCAAGAATTTGGTAATATAACTATATAACTTGATTAAAATCTATTCACCACCCCCCCCCACCACCCCCCTAGATAATATTAGCACGTCATAATTAGTTTCAGGCCCTGGTATGGTGGCTGGAATACTAGGAGTCTCTGTGGTGACTGTGGAACTGGGAATATGTGCGATGGCTGGATCAACAGTCTGCCTCGACCTCCTAACATATGGAGTGAGTCTCAACTCCTGTCGGAGCTCTATAAAGGCTGTGACCACGGTCTCGGTCAAATCCCGAATCAGACTCTCCAAGGCCTTCTGCCTGTCAATAATCTCAGTTTGTCTCTTCTCGAGGGTCTCCTACTTCATTGCCAAGGCCAATCCATCCGCATGTATAACCTTGAAATCATCGACCTAAGTCGCCATAATATGCTCCACACCATCTAGAATCTGAACACCTAAAGGCTGGCTCTTATCATCAATAACAGCTGGGGTCCCATCGTCCTCACCATCCTGCTCATCCTGCTCATCATCCATCACTACTCTATCAAAATCTGCCTCAGCACTCGTGCCGGCCTTGGATCTGCTCACTCTCTTCCGCTTCCCAACGGGTGGTCTCTCCGAGTCTCTAGGCATCCTCACTCCACGCTTGCTTAGCAAGCGACACTATGTAGACAAGTCCATATCAGATGCAAGGGGTTTAAGGGCATCGCCAGATATATCTACACCCGCCAATCTGCATATCTAGGTAATCATGCATGGAAAGGGAAGAATGTCTGAATCTGACTCATTTCGCCCAATCCTTTGAATCTCCATCTTCACTATAATACCTACATCAATGGGTTGCCCCTCTATAATACAATGCAAGATCCGAGCTTCCTCAAATGGGACTGTAGACCTGTGGGAAAACCGGCCTAAGTGAGAATGCGATGAAGATGTGCCAAAAAGCTGACTCAATCTTCAGGTTGGATTGCTTAAGAGGGTGTCCTCTAGCAATCCAGAGTAACATAGGGGTGATCGTCAAAGTGTTGGCGAAGTCTACCAAACCTCTCACATACAACAGGTTTGTGGTAATCCCCTCTATCATGCGCTCTCGCATCTCCTCGAAATCCAAAAGTGTGGTCCCAAAGTAAATGTTTATGTCCACGGCGTTCATATGAACGGTGACCCTTCTAACTAAAACTAGACCGCCTATCATGAACTCCCCGGGGTTCATCCCCGCATAAAACTCCCTCACGAGCCTCTCACTATACAAATGGGGAGTGGCTACTAATCCTCCCCACCCCTTGTCATTTACTATCGCCGGGATGGGGGTGTTTACCAACTCTTTCAAATTAATCCCCCTTTCTGGCCAAATTTTCTTCTCACTAAATGTCTCCATTCGGTCATCAAAGTCTTTGTTCAAAGTGCACTCTGGACCCGTCTTCTTCTGAACCGCTTAACTTGTCTTCTTCGGAGTGGGAGCCTTACTACCCTTGCCTCCCTTATTTGGCAATTTCATTTTAGGTGGAATTTTGTCACAAATTCGGATACCCAATATCAAATAAAAATCCAACAGCACAACGACACTTCACCAACAATACCACAAATCGAAAACTCTCCTCTATCACCCACAATCACTCCACCAATGCTCCAACACTCCAATATACACAATATATCCACAAAATCCAATCCTAGGCACTAATCACTTCAAATCAAACTCAAAACCACCTAGGATATCTAGATGCAATGTAGGGCAAATGTGAATGGAAAAATTGAAGAACTAGAGTGTCGGCTTACCAATTTCGACGGTTTCGTGCGTGCCACGACTTAAGAACCTGAGAGAATTTGAGAGGAGTTTGCGTTTTCTTTTGTGAATGGATGTTCTGTTTTTGGAACAACTGATATATCGTTGTTCACCCTAAGTCGCTATTTTGAATGTCGCCTTTTGTCATGGCGACAACCAAAAACGTTGTCGTTTGGTTAAGTAATCACATTGCCGCTGTTTGTTCTCATGGCAACAACTATCAGGTATTTCTATCGCTATTTATGTCGCCACTTCTTGTCGCTCTTTGTCATAGCGACACC
Organism: Acer saccharum; assembly: GCA_030490815.1. NCBI lineage: Eukaryota > Viridiplantae > Streptophyta > Magnoliopsida > Sapindales > Sapindaceae > Acer > Acer saccharum. The sequence goes on from CM059866.1 coordinate 45,065,131, forward strand.
ATTTTCATCTTTAAGTGGATGTCACCCTTTTGTTGTCGCTATTTGGTCAGGATGACCAAACAGCAACAATCATTTGTTGATCACATCTTGAGCAAATATTTGAACCTATTCCTGTAATAACTTCACTAAACACAACATAAGTACATAATGCACTAACAAGGACATATAACACTTATTTGAAAGTTAAAACTAGCAAAGGACACACAACAAAAATTTAAACAAAAACATAAACATGTATTCAAAGCATAAAAACGTAAAAGTGCGAGTCCGCATTACCGCATCCTATCATGCAATTTAGGACCATGATGCTCATCACAAGGGTCAACCAAGCATTCATTCTTCTTTTTCTTGACTACCCAAATTGGTCCCCTAGATTCAATCCAGACTTGGTCCACCAAATCCTTCCTAACCCAAATTTTCTTAACAAGGTTAGGTCTCATCCTAGGTCTAGCTTGTTCATGATTAGCATGCTTCAAAAATTCAAAACACCTATAATTTACATGACCCTTCATATGACAAAAATAACAAGATAGAGAAGAGAAAGGAATTTTCCTTTTAGCATTGGAGCTTGAGGCTTTGAGTGACCATCCTTAGTGAGTGTCTTGATGTCTTGTTCCATCCGATCTATCTCCACCAAATAATCGCACTCCTTTACTTTGCAATTTTCAATGCTACTTCTTTCTTGATCATATCCTCTTTCACTTCCTCTAATGCCTTGTTCTTGGCTTCAACACTCATAAGGGTCTTTCTCATCTTCCTTGAGGTTTCCTCTACAATTCTTCGGTGAGCTTGGCTAAGTCCTTAAGCTCTTACACCATTGACTTATTCTCCTTAGTAAGAGACTTATTAATCTTCTTAAGCTTGTGATTTCTCTTGGATAGGTCTTCAACCTTCTTCTCAAAAGCATACTTTTCCACCTTAAGTACCTCTACTTCAAGCATGAGCTCTTGATTAGCATTTTTCCACCTTTATTCTTCGGTGGTTGCACATCCATCACATAGCAACTCCCAAAGCTCTTGAGGTCATCATTGCATTTGATGGTATCAATCTTAAGCTCTCTCTCAAATGAGTGCATAACGACTCTCCTTTTGCACACATCAATTCTCATTTAAGCGGTAGCCATGAAAGGTCTACCAAGTAGAACTTCCCACTTTCTATTGTCATCGAATTTGTCTTCGACATTCAACACCACAAAGTTGGCAGGAATGATGACTCCACCTACTAGGATCAGAACATCCTTTAGTTCTCCTTGTGGTGTCCGAGAAGTTTGGTCTGCTAACAAAAGCTTTATCTTGGTTGGCTTCAAGTCTTTCAAACCTAACTTCTCATATATTGATAGAGGAATCATATTGATGCTTGATCCCAAGTCAAGCACTCCTCTTAGCAACTCACTATCTCCAACCGATAAGGGGATCATAAAACTCCTCGGATCATCAACCTTTATTAGAAATTCCTCTTCAAACATCATTGCATCTTCCCTAACACCATCATTGTTGACAAAATTTAACTCTTTTGCTTGCTCAGTGTGACTTGGAAACTTGCCCTTCTCTTGCTTTTGGAGGGCTTTGGCAATTTGCCCCATTTGAGTCACCAATTTTCCGAACGATGCCTCTAGGTTGCCAAATCTTTGGCCGCTCACTTGCATGAAACTTGTCAATGTTTGCTCGGTCTTTTGGAAACATTGCATCATCCCTCTCATTTCTTCATCGATGTTTCGCCGAGGTTGAAATGTGCTAGACTGAGAATTGTTGTTGTTGTTCCATTGATTTCCTCCCCATTGGTTCCCTCCTTAGGGGTATCCTCCTTGTTGATATCCACCTTGTTGATACCCACCTTGTTGCTCTCTTTGACAGTATCCACCTTGGTTGTGGATTCATTGTGTTGTTGTTGTTTGACCAAGAGAGGTTAGGATGGTTTCTCCATGCCGGGTTGTAAGTGTTTGAGTAGGGGTTGTTCCCTTGGAAACCCATAGCTTGAACCTGCTCTTACTCTTGCCATTGATTCATGTCATTAAATCCTTCACCATTATTGAATTGATCACTAGAGCTAGCCTCTTGTCTTCCTAGCATCTTCACCTCGCTTGGGAAATCCTATGCTCTCAATGTAAGATGTCAAAGACTCCATTTTCTTGTTCATCATAGAGATCTTGATAGCGGTTTCCGTGTTTGCATTCATATCAAACCTTCCTCCTCGAACACTATTAGCATTCCTTTGTTGAGAGTTTTGTGCTAACATCTCATATATCTCAGTTGCGGTCTTTGTGTCATAAAAACCTCCACAAGCATTATCCACCAAAACATGAGAGAAGCGTGTGAGACCACCTTGAAAGCAATAAATCTTGTATTCTTCCGTAAACATGTGAGGAGGGCATTGGGCCAAAAGGAGTTGATACCTCTCCCAAGACTCATGAAAAAGCTCCCCTTCACTCTTGTTAAAGTCCGATATCTTCATTTTAAGCTCTTTAGCCTTCCTAGTGGGGAAAAACCTATTGAAGAATACACCACAAATTTGGCCCCAACTTGTCAAAGATCCCGGTCTAAGCCTCATTAACCATTTCATTGCCAAGTCCTTTAGGTAATATTGGAAACACCTCATGTGAAGTTGCTCCCTAGAGAGTTGCATGATCGGAAATGTCTCAATGATTGCGCTATACTCCTTCATGAATTGCAAACAATCCTCGTTCAACTTCCCACAGAAGGAAGGTAAAAGGTTGATGTGCATACTCCTAAGCTTATACCTTCTTGCAACCGGATCCAAGAAAATTGGTAAAGGTTGATTCCTAATTGCGAGCAAAGAGTACTCCCCCATGGTCATCCTTTGGCCTTGGTTAGTAGTAGTCTCTTGAGTCACTTCTTCCCTAAGAGGAGCTTCATCCTCCCTCATTTGTTCTTGTCCTTCCATATCTGGAGCTTGCCTTGGAATTTCTTCAAATTCCCTCACAATCCTTCCAACACGGCTAGATTCTTCCAGTGGTGGGTGTAATCCTCTTCCTAAGGATCTCCTACCGTGTATGCACCTAAACTCCAAAAAATGGAATAGGTAAAGAAAACACAAGAAAAAGGTAAAACGAACTGCAAAAATCTACAAACAAATAATAGGGAAAGTATCATTTTCCCCTCTGTAATTTGCTCCCCACCCCCCCCCCCCCCCCCCCCCCCCCCCCCCCCCAAGTTTAAGAAATAGTTGATATTCCCACTGAAAATCAAAGTATTCGAATATATGCCCTCTGCCATTAGGATTTCTGTTAAATTGAGCAACTCTGACAGAAAAAAGAGGTTTAAATACATTTTTGCCCTTGACAGGTGATGGTGATAGAGAAACTACATTTTTACCCCCTAAGGTAACTGTTGGTGATTAATATTTTTTTTCTTTTTACAATTATATTATTTTATTATTTTGATAATTTTTTTATAAATTATTAGTTGTTTTATTCATAATAATTTATTTAATAAAACAACTAATATTAAATAATAAATTAATAAATATTATCAAATTAAATAATAAATATTTTTTAAAAATTAAACAATAAATAAATATTAAATAGTAATATCCCAACACCAAATCAATACAATCAAACACCAACCCAAAAATCAATCTCCGAAAAAAATGAAATCACCAAAACTTTCATCATCAATTTGAAATACCAAAACCCAGAAAAAATCATACCACCACACAACACCCAAAATCCAGCCCCAATCGAAATCAAATCACCATCCCAATCAAAATCAAACCGATTTCAACAACCACAAACACAAACCAAGCCCCCAAACACTAAAATCTTTATCACCGTCATCACTCTCCAGCTTAAATGATTTACAATAATAATATAATTGTAAATCTCCCTCTCTCTAGCTTTCATTCATCATCATCCCTTTCTTGTTCATCCGTTCATCACACAAACTCAAATAAAAATAAGAACCAAACCACTATCACCGATCTAGAACCTAGAACCCATAAATCTCTCTCACACACACACCAAACTGCTATCCCTACACACCAAACCAAAATCATCGAACCACCATCTCTCTCACTTTCTCACCGAACCACCAAAACTGGGTTCTTCACCACCATCCGCCACCACCCCAAATCCATGAATCACACAAAAGCACCAAATTCACAAATCACAGAAAACCCTAAAAATCCACAAATCAAACATCCCCACCACCAACGGTTACCACATCAGCCACTATCCATGCACGAATCATCAAAATCCGCGAATCAAACATTCCTAAAACCCAATCGACCACACCCATAGATAGATCAAGCAACCACCCCTAAATCAACACAAACCGCCAAGGAGAGAGAATAGAAGAAGTGAAACAGAGAAGAGAAATAAAAGAGGCGGAGAAGAGAGAAGAGAAGAGAATTGGGGTGAGAGAACGAGAAGATAGAGAGAGAGTTAGGGTTGAAAGAGACGGGTGTGATTGTTGGGTTCTTCACCAATCTGCATTCTCGGTTTTGTGTTTTATGGTGGTGATCGGGATTTTTTTTGTAGATCGAGAGAGGGATGGAGATTTTTTTAAATGATTTTTTTTTTTTTTGATTTGGTTGATTTTATTTTTTGTTTTGTCTTTATAAATTATTTTGCAATCTCTACCATCCAATATATGGGATGGATGGTGGAGATCCATTTAAGAAAAAAAAATTGATTAATTTAAAAAAAAAATCCAATTAATGTCACAATTATTATTTGATTTTTTATTTATTTTTTCTTACAATTATATTATTTTATTATTTTTTATATTAATATATTTTTTTATAATTATCTCCACGCCTATTTTTGATGTATTGGCATCTAGTAATAGTGGAAGGGTGAGTTGTCAATCATCTCATCCACATGTTTTATTTGTATTTAATAAATCTTAGATTTGCCTTTGTTTTTTACTTTCTTGCCCTTCAATTTTTAATTGCCATTCAAGTCCTCCAAGCGGAGTTACAAGATTGCCCTCGCTATTTCACGGTCAAACCTCAATTTAACAGAAATCCTAACGACAGGGGGCATATATTCGAATACTTTGATTTTCAGGGGGAATATCAACCATTTCTGAAACTAGGGGGGCAAATTTATGAATATGGCAAACTACAGGGGGGAAAATGATACTTTCCCCAAATAATATTATCAATAATTATGAAAAAGTAAAAGTTAGTAAGCTATCTAATGAAGTTATAAACTACAAAGAAAAGTCAGTCAATTTAACAATCACTACCGATTTCCTCGACAGCGGTGCTAATTTTCATAAAGTTGTTTGTGTACTCAACAAAATACAATATTTATGTGATCATTTGAAAAACCATGTTTTAGCCATTTAAAAATCCTTTAAGATGTAAATTCTTAGCAAGTGGTGAGCAAAGATTCGTTCCATAGGGAGATGGAGTAATATGTTAGAATGATTGACTAATCTAAAGTGCAATAAAATAAATCATTGTAAATGGATAAGTGTGTGGTTTCATAAACACCAAAAATGCCAAGTAAAATAAACATACAAAAGGTGATAAAACAAACAAAATGCTCAACAATCTTGATAAGAGTAATGGATGAAACAATTAAGATAGATGCTAGGAAATAGATGGAGTTGCAAATGGGTATGGGTAATGCTTTCAAAGTCTCTTTAATGACCAATCTCTTATAGTTAACCGTTTGTTTTTTAGGATGTGCTTGGGTCATCACTATGAACCCCAAGCATCTTCCCACCAAAATGCCTAACCGATTAAGGAAAGGGGGTCAAGGTGGGATTAATTAGTTACAAATTAAGGTTTAGATTAGTGGGGTTGATATTCCCACCACTAATCTATCCTAATCACTATGCTCCTAACCAATCAAAGGTGTCAATCCAAGATTGATTTCACAACAATTTATCCCACACAAGATTATGATCTACTAGTGATATACAATGCAAATCATATAGTGAATAGGATCTAAGTATAAAATGAAATATAACACATATGGAGATTCAATTACAAATAGCTTAAGCAAATACCCACAACCAATTGTTCTTCACATCTATCCCCTAGATTAGGGGTTTAGTTACACATAGTTACAATTGAATGAAAATAAGTAAAAGATAAGGAAATCACCTTTGATCCTCCTTCTTTAATGCTTGTTCATTCTTCTCCTTAGATGCTCCTAGTGCAAAGAGTGGTCGAAGAGGATGTGTCTAGATAGGTGGGTGTCTAATAGTGAGTGACAAAGGTATTGAAATGTAGAGAATGGAAAGAGGGGAATGGTTAGGTGAAGTGATCAAGATTTTGTGTTGAAGTTTTGGATGGAAAAGGTAGTACAAGATTAGAGAATGAAGGAGGTTGAAAGAGTGAAGTATGGAGGAGAAAACTAGATCTAAATCTCTGTAAATTTGTGCTCAAAATAATGCTTGGATCCTCTTCAAGTTGGAAGGGACTCATATATATAGTGGCTCTCGGACTTGTATTGATAACTGCTTGAAAAGCTGATGTAGCAAGGTGTTGCCCTTGTTGTCACCATAGCGACATCGTGGCGATAGGCAGTTACGCATTCTGAGATTCAAGTGTCGCTACCATTCTCATCTTTTTCGCTGTGGTGAAAACATCGACAAGAGAGCTCTAAGAGAGGTTGCCATTTGGTCTTCAGGACGACACAAAATGGCGACACACAACCGGATTTATTCTTTGGAAATAATCACTTTATCGCCATGGCGACACTCGTGGCGACGCTTTGCTTCAACTATGTCGCCCTTTATACTCAGAGTGACATCTCGTGGCGACAATTTACTTGATTTACACCTCCCTGTCGCCACAGCGGCAATGGCTACATCAAAAGGGCGACAATGCCCTGTTTCACAACTTTGTGCTCCTTTTGCACCAAACTCCTCTTCTTTTTCACAAATGCCCTTGAGGCCTAAATAAACCTAAAACACTCAATTTAACGACATTAAATATGGGGAAATGGCCAAGAATCAAGCATAAGGAGATGGGAATAAGGGCCAAAATCATACCAATTTTGGCTTGATCAAAATGCAATCATAGAAATGTAATAAGAAAGTGTGTGTGTGCAATTAAATCTCTCCAAGAGGCAAGTCAAGTGATTTACCTTTCGCTCTTGCTATTGAAGTTACGTTGGGAAGTCCGGAAGCTTGCCAAACACAATAACCTAAGCTACCCGTTACATACCAATTCCAATGTGGTTTATCATGAAATAAGCCAATAAAAAATGAGGAACTTACAATCCCCCCCCCCCCCCCCCCCCCCCCCCCCCCCCCCCCCCTTGGCTATTTCATGACAAAACAGCCACTCACAAAATAATCCTCATAAAACAAACAAAATCAATATATTGGTCAACAAAGTAAATTTTACATTACAATGAGAGAAACCTAAGAATCTAAGTCTTCAAGGTCTTCAATCTCTTCGTAGATCATCATACCTACACACAATAGCAAGAAAGCACTTTCCAAGAACAAGTGCATGTGAGGTGAACAAACATAAAAGGCATTTGCACTCAAAAAAGCAATAGAAATGCATGTGCAATGCTCCCCCTAAATGGTTACTCTCTCTCAAACTTCTCCCCCAAAGCATATACAATGCTCCCTCTATTTCTTTCAAGACTTCTCCTCCTTTTTGTCATGAGATAGGTAAAGAGCTCCCCCTGTCGAGTTGCTTTAGCAAAGAGAGCTATTAGCACAAAGGGCATTTGCATAATCATATAAACGAATTTTAGCAACTCAAGTAATTGCGAGAGATTCAAGGAGTTTTATTATAAAAAAAAAAAAAAAAAAATGTGTGGCAAAGATGCTTTGCATGCAAGACATGTTGTATTCAAGTCCAAAATCAATGGTATTTGGCAAAGCAAACATCAAAAGGGTTTCCAAGAAAATTCAAACCAATTTGTACCCTTTTGTCATAAACAAGCAAGATATAGTTTTTCAAAAGATATTTTTGAGCTAAGAGCAACTATATCAATCCTTAAAGGCAAACCAAGACATGGATATTTATAATCCTATTTGATTTTTCCGAATGAAACATCTGTATGATAGTAGCCTTGTTTACACCTTTAAGAAGAGAGAGAAGACTAATTTGGATATAAAATCCTTATTGATTGAATGGATACAAGATCCTTGTTGATTTTAGTCTTCTCATTTGCTTTGCACACATATTTTGCATATAAGCAATCAAAAACATTTCATGCATATCATTTTAAGTATGTCATAAAATTCTCATGTCATGGAGATAAATTGTGGGTCATTCATATGTACTTTCCCAAATAATTCTCTTAGTCCAAAAATGCATGTTTGAGCATAAATATAACATAGATTGCAAGTAAAGCAATTGTGCACACTTATTATGAAAAAGGAACATATAAGCATATATGTGCAATTAACAATCTCAAGCAATTATCAAAAGAGCATAAATTTAATTAACTTTTTGCATATGATAATTCATGCAAGTTTGCTCTCTTTGCTTGAGCTCCCCACAAGGGGTCAAATCCAACCAAGTCAAAGGGAGACATGAGTCCCTATAGACTTACTAAGTCCATTGGATCTAGTTGCATCTACGAGTATCACATTGGCACAATGGCAAGCGGGTTCATTCTTTTTAACCCACATAAGTTCCACTTTCTAGTGGTCATAGACATGTTTCTAAGTTCCCTAGGTTTATGCAAACTTGCCCTCTTTTTCAACCATTTTTCTTTCATGCTCTCTAACCTACACCTCTTGATGTAATCAAAGCAATTTGGTCTTAAGTGACCAATTATACCACAAAAATGACAAGTAGGTATAACGTAAGAATTTATATCATTGCATTAAGATCTCATCAAGGCATTGCTATATTGATGAGGTTTTCTTTGATGGTGCATCAATTTGCTTCTCTTTGGAGCTTGAGCCAATTGGTGGCACCTTTGTGATCTAGCTTGTTGAGGTGGTTGAGTCAATTGAACGTGCCTCATTGATTGTGCAAAGCTTGGGTATGGAGCTCTTGTAAGTTGAGGTTGAGCTTCACTCTTTGTTGGCATCTTCATTTGGCTATTCTTGGATGACTCTCCAAGATCAATCTTCCTCCTAGGGTGTTGAGGAGGTGAAGCTAAGCTTTTGCCTTGAGGTTGCTTGATCTTAGCCTTCTTCAAAACTGTAAGGATTCTCGTTTTGTTGATTGGCTTATTTCGTGGGCAAACCACATGTTGGGGTTTGGTTGTAAGGGTAGTCTAGGTGATTTGTTGAAGATCAAAGACTCTTTCCAAGACCTCAAGAGGACAAGCACCAAAGGTATATCTTGTGCTTACATTGGCTTGAAGAGATATAGTTGCACACACACACAACATGCATAACTCTTATTCTTGAATGTTGTGTTTGTATTTTGTGTACATTGTGCTTTATTGATTTATTCAATATCTCTTCTTGCATTTAATTGATTGCATCTTGTTCTATGAAATGCCATGTCATGATAGGCATTAGGATGCATTCAATATCCACACTTGCACTTCATGATTAGTCTTAAGTGTGGTGTAATTCGTTTCCGTTTGTGTGATCGGAAACGTCCGCGCTTGCACGATGGTGTGCATGTCTTAGCGCGATGGTTGACCACTTGAGAAGGTCTCATTCTTCTCTTGGATAAGTGGTAGTTTTGGTTTGGTTGATTGGAGTAAGGTGTCTAGTTTCAAAAGATTGGATTTCAATGTTTTAAGTGTTTTCAAAACTGACCTTTGCATGGTCGTGTGACCATAGCTTTTTACACATAGCTTCAAAATGAGTTTTGAAAATTTCTGTACAAACTAGACACCCATACCTTTCCAACGGTATATTATTCGTAATATTTCATGACCGTTTGGATTGGTTTTGAAATTTCCAAAGTGACCACTAAAACAGGGCATCACAGCTGTTATCCGAATCTGACCTTTGGTCACTCAAATGACCATAACTTTTTCTATAGTTATCCAAATCATGTTTTGTTAATTGGAGTAGAAAGTCGACTTCCATACCTTTCCAACGGTATATTATATGAAAGGTTTCGATGTCGTTTGGTCATGTTTTGAGTCGCTTGAAAATCAAGCTTTGTGCTGTGACGCCCGCCGCGGTTTCAGTGCCGCGGTTTTTGCAACCGCGGCAGTCGAGCCACAGAGCAACCGCGATAGTGTGATTCAGGGGCAAAATTGTCTTTTCACTTGCCCTATTCTTGATGTCTATAAATATCTCACTTTCTCATTATCTGAATGTAGTTCTTGACTCTTAAGAACCCTAAACTTCAAAGTTAGATTTTGAGAGAAAATCAAATCAAGAATTCACCTTTAACCACTCAAATCAAACCCCTTTTGCATCAAATTTCATATTGCATCTCCTATGTCTATATAGAGTGCATCCATGCATGGGTTTGTATCATCACAACTTGCTTGGTAAGATTTTGATTAATTTCATCTTATTTTAGTATTTTAAATACCAAGCCATCTCTTTTAAATTACTTGTATGTTTTAGATCATATGCTAAATACAAGAAAAGAGATTATTTGTGATGTATTGATTGAGTGTTGTTTGTGATAGCTTTGTATCTAGGATTGGTTATCCTTTACTTAGCTAAAGTTATATGCCATGTCATATAGCTACATGTGATATCTAGGATTGATTATATTGTCATCTTATAATCCTAGGTAAGCATTTAGAGTACCCTAGCTCTTATTGCAATATTTGGATATCATTGCATATTCACATAGGGTTGTTTGATCTCTTAGGAGATTGTAAGTCTTGTGTGATAGACCGGGATTAGGTCGGACACCGGGATTAGGTGGTCACATGAGCAAATTGGACTAGGTCCACTTTTACAGGCCTGCGGGTAGTGGTAGCGGGATATTGGCCGGGATTAGGCCGTCAAACCTGGATTAGGTTGTATACGTTATCACAATTAGTGGATTCGAGGTTCGAGTGTGGCGCACTTACCAGCCCGTGGTTTTTCCCATGAGGGTTTCCACGTAAAAATCAAGTGTCGTTTATATTTCCGTACCATATTACACTTGATTATTATATTGTCTAGTTTGGGGCATTTTCGTAAATTTGACTAAAAACGAAAATTGGGTAATAACGATTAAAATCTATTCACCCCCCCTCTAGACAGTTTTATACACACCGTGCTATAATTAGTTTCAATTGGTATCAGAGCGGGTTCCTAGATATACTTAGGTGATCCTTTGCTCATTGTTGGTGTGTTTTTGCATTTTGTATGTTTGTTTGATTTCTTCATACATTTTGCATTCTTCTCTTTTGCATTCATTCAACGCAAACACTATGAGTGAATTTGAGAGAGAAGAAAATGACTCCGATGAGGAGATGTCCCTCTAAGGTGAGAGAGGAGACGAAGATGAAAGGGTGTTGCTCACATAACCAAAGAGCTTCAAGCCCAAGCCTTCCTCAATCTTGGTCTAACCAACCAAGAAGGCTAACTTCCCTCAACCTACGATCCTAAAAGGGAAGTGCTCAATCATGCAAGCTTAACCGAGCAAGCAACATTGTCTTGGTCATCAACAAAGGAGGAGAGATCCTATCCAACTACCAAGACAACCACAACGACAAGGAAAAGCACATTTGCATACTCAAGGGAATGGTATAATTCCTAACCTTATCTCCTCTTGTCATTTGTGTGGTATTGATGGTCATGTTAGACCAAGTTGCTTGCATTACATTAAAATATGTAGATTTTAATGCATGATTGAAAAGAAAAAGGCTAGAGCTAAGATGCATGATCCTTTGACATCTATAACTCTAGAACCTATGACCACTAGAAATGTAATTGAGACATCTATGTGGATTAAAAATGATGAACCCGCTTGCTACGAGACTAACAAGTCTCAAATAGGTTCAACTAAGTCCAAAGGACTTGGTAGGTCCATAGGACCTCATACCCTTCTTTGAAGAGGTATGGAAAATTGACCCCATATGGGGAACTTGAGCAAAGAGAGCTATTTTGCATTCTTGTCACTTGCAAAAAATTTGAAATATCTTATGCCTCTCTTTTTGTTGCTTGAGTAAGCTTGGTTACACTATGTATATATATTTTCTATTCAATAAGTGTGATCAATGCTTGTATTGCAATCCATGTCATATTTATGTTCAAACATGCATTTTTGGACTAGGAGATATATACATAGGATAAAATTTGAATGACCTATAATGATCTCCATGACATGATGATTGTTAAATGACATGCTAAATGCTAATCTTAAAAAGCATGTTTTGATGATTGCATTTCTTAACTGCAAAAAATGTGTGAAAAAGCTTATGAGACTCAAATGAAAAAGGATCTTGTATCCATTCAAGGATTTTACAATCCAAATGTCTCTCTTTCTTTATTGGTTGAACATGTCTACTATCATACAGATATCTTATCCGGAAAAATCAAGTAGGGTGCAAAGTCGCTCATGACATGTTTGGCTTATAAAGTTGGATATAGTTGTTCTTATATTGAAATCAATGAAAACCTATATCCTTGCTTCTCTCATGACATTGGTGAAATTGATTTGAATTCATATTAAAAACCTTCGTCATTTGCTTTGCCAAATACCATGGTATTTTGGACTTAAATGATACATGTCTTGTATGCAAAGCAATTTTTTGATTCACACATTTTCTTTAAATAAATCTCTTTGTTTCTCTCCAATAAATTGAGATTGCATAAAGTGACTTATATTGATTATGCAAATTCTAGAATGCTACTATCTCTCTTTGCCTTGAGTGACCTGGTTGGGGACTACTCATTTGTCTATATCATGACAAAAAGGGGGAGTAGGTTGTGGTAAGGGGAGTTGCAAATTGTAGTAGCAATTGTGCATGTTGGGGAGAATACTTATTGAGGGGCAGTAACCCTTTGAGGGGGAGCATTTGCACATACATACATTGCATGATGTTGTACTTAAATTCTTAAATGCAAATGCTTGTTTTATCTCACTTGATTCATCTCACCTTTTCTTGTATTGGAAAGTATAGAAACTGTGCTTTCAGGGATTGATTGTTCTACTTGAGATTGAAGACTTCAAGACTATTTATCTTATCTCTTTGTAAAGTAGAATATCATAGTAGACCCGTAGTTTCTATTATGTTGTGAGGAATCAATGTGAGTGGTGGTTTTGTCACGAAATAGCCAAAGGGGGAGATTGTAAGGATTCTCGTTTTGTTGATTGGCTTATTTCGTGGGCAAACCACATGTTGGGGTTTGGTTGTAAGGGTAGTCTAGGTGATTTGTTGAAGATCAAAGACTCTTTCCAAGACCTCAAGAGGACAAGCACCAAAGGTATATCTTGTGCTTACATTGGCTTGAAGAGATATAGTTGCACACACACACAACATGCATAACTCTTATTCTTGAATGTTGTGTTTGTATTTTGTGTACATTGTGCTTTATTGATTTATTCAATATCTCTTCTTGCATTTAATTGATTGCATCTTGTTCTATGAAATGCCATGTCATGATAGGCATTAGGATGCATTCAATATCCACACTTGCACTTCATGATTAGTCTTAAGTGTGGTGTAATTCGTTTCCGTTTGTGTGATCGGAAACGTCCGCGCTTGCACGATGGTGTGCATGTCTTAGCGCGATGGTTGACCACTTGAGAAGGTCTCATTCTTCTCTTGGATAAGTGGTAGTTTTGGTTTGGTTGATTGGAGTAAGGTGTCTAGTTTCAAAAGATTGGATTTCAATGTTTTAAGTGTTTTCAAAACTGACCTTTGCATGGTCGTGTGACCATAGCTTTTTACACATAGCTTCAAAATGAGTTTTGAAAATTTCTGTACAAACTAGACACCCATACCTTTCCAACGGTATATTATTCGTAATATTTCATGACCGTTTGGATTGGTTTTGAAATTTCCAAAGTGACCACTAAAACAGGGCATCACAGCTGTTATCCGAATCTGACCTTTGGTCACTCAAATGACCATAACTTTTTCTACAGTTATCCAAATCATGTTTTGTTAATTGGAGTAGAAAGTAGACTTCCATACCTTTCCAACGGTATATTATATGAAAGGTTTCGATGTCGTTTGGTCATGTTTTGAGTCGCTTGAAAATCAAGCTTTGTGCTGTGACGCCCGCCGCGGTTTCAGTGCCGCGGTTTTTGCAACCGCGGCAGTCGAGCCACAGAGCAACCGCGATAGTGTGATTCAGGGGCAAAATTGTCTTTTCACTTGCCCTATTCTTGATGTCTATAAATATCTCACTTTCTCATTATCTGAATGTAGTTCTTGACTCTTAAGAACCCTAAACTTCAAAGTTAGATTTTGAGAGAAAATCAAATCAAGAATTCACCTTTAACCACTCAAATCAAACCCCTTTTGCATCAAATTTCATATTGCATCTCCTATGTCTATATAGAGTGCATCCATGCATGGGTTTGTATCATCACAACTTGCTTGGTAAGATTTTGATTAATTTCATCTTATTTTAGTATTTTAAATACCAAGCCATCTCTTTTAAATTACTTGTATGTTTTAGATCATATGCTAAATACAAGAAAAGAGATTATTTGTGATGTATTGATTGAGTGTTGTTTGTGATAGCTTTGTATCTAGGATTGGTTATCCTTTACTTAGCTAAAGTTATATGCCATGTCATATAGCTACATGTGATATCTAGGATTGATTATATTGTCATCTTATAATCCTAGGTAAGCATTTAGAGTACCCTAGCTCTTATTGCAATATTTGGATATCATTGCATATTCACATAGGGTTGTTTGATCTCTTAGGAGATTGTAAGTCTTGTGTGATAGACCGGGATTAGGTCGGACACCGGGATTAGGTGGTCACATGAGCAAATTGGACTAGGTCCACTTTTACAGGCCTGCGGGTAGTGGTAGCGGGATATTGGCCGGGATTAGGCCGTCAAACCTGGATTAGGTTGTATACGTTATCACAATTAGTGGATTCGAGGTTCGAGTGTGGCGCACTTACCAGCCCGTGGTTTTTCCCATGAGGGTTTCCACGTAAAAATCAAGTGTCGTTTATATTTCCGTACCATATTACACTTGATTATTATATTGTCTAGTTTGGGGCATTTTCGTAAATTTGACTAAAAACGAAAATTGGGTAATAACGATTAAAATCTATTCACCCCCCCTCTAGATAGTTTTATACACACCGTGCTATAATTAGTTTCAAAAACTTCTAGATACCTCATCTCTTTGTCCTTGACAATCTTCAAAGGAGCACTCTTAGAAAATTCACCCATTTCAAGAGTCTTCTTGTGGTACGAAGATTGAGGAGGAAACTTAAGAATAATTTTCACGACTTTGGTAGCCACCTTCACGCCTCCAGTAACCATTATAAGATTTTTGAAATTTTGACTTGTAACTACTTTCACGGCTTTGGTAACCATTTTTCAATTTTGACTTGTTACCATATTCGAGGCTTCGATAACCATTTTCACGACTTCAGTAATCATTTAACGATTTTTGAAAATTTAATGTGTAACCAATTTCACAGTTTTGGTAACCATTTTAACAACTTTGGTAACCTTTTTTTAATTTTTGAAAATTTGACTTGTAACCATTTTCACGAATTTGGTAACCACCTTCATAGCTTTGGTAACCATTTTTACGACTTTTGTAACCATTTTACGATTTTTGAAATTTGTAATTACTTTCACGGCTTTGGTAATCATTTTTTTAATTTTTGAAATTTTGACTTGTTGCCATTTTCACGGATTTGGTAACCACCTTCACGGTTCCAGTAACCATTTTTACAGCTTTGGTAACCATTTTATAATTTTTAAAATTTTAACTTGTAACCACTTTCACAATTTTTATAACCATTTTTCAATTTTTGAAATTTTGACTTGTATCCATTTTCACGGCTTTGGTAACCACATTCATGGTTTCGGTAACCATTTTTACGGTTTTGGTAACCATTTTACAATTTTTAAAATTTTAATTCTTAACCACTTTTACGGCTTTGGTAAAAAAAAATTACGGCGTTAATAACCATTTTTCAATTGTTGTACCATTTTCACGGCTTTGGTAACCACTTTTACAACTCCGGTAACCATTTTTACGACTTTGGTAACCATTTTACAATTTTTGAAATCTTGACTTGTATCCACTTTCATAGCCTTGGTAACCTCCTTTACGGGTTTGGTAACCATTGTTAAGGCTTTGGTAACCATTGTACGATTTTTGAAATTTTGACTTGCAAGCACTTTCATGGCTTTTGTTGTATGTATAAATTCGCCAACCTGACACGTCAACAAAAAAGCCAATGAAAGACTGCCACGTCACTCATTGACCGGGTCAAGGGAGGAAGTTTGACAAGTCAGAATGCCAAAATAGCTCAAAGCCAAAGGGAGTCAAAGATATGGTCGCCGAAGCTAGAGACCTGCTCACCGAATGCAACAATGTGCTCGCCAAATATACGATACCCAGAAAGTATAGATACTCGCCGGACCAATACATTGGGCCCGAACCGACTCAGCAGAAACGCAGAAATAAACCCTAAGCTTCTAGAAGACCCAGGACAACGAGAAATCATAAAAAGAAAGTAGACCTGATCCGTGACAGAGAAGGATCCTAGTATGAACCAAAGAGGGAAACCCTAAATAAACATGTATAAATAGAACCACCTATCCCATGAGGAGGGGGTTTAGAAATCTAGAGAGAGAGAAGAGAGCAATTGAGAGAGAGATCTGAGCGTGTAACAAAGCAACAAAAACCTAGTATTATTCTTCTGCCCTCAGGGGCGCCGTGGTTTTTTCCCATTCAAGGGTTTTCCACGTAAAACTTGTCTTTTGCATGTGTTCTTAATTTTCTTGTTTCTTATTAAATTGACATAATTGTTGAGTGCGTGGCAATCCAAATTTCACCGTCAACAATTGGCGCTAGAAGGAGGGGCTCTTTGAACAGAAACTTCGAGGGACCCTTGCAAATCAAACAACATGAACAAAGACAGCGACAGAGATGGTAACTCCAGCGGAGATATAGTTGTTGAACCAACCGCGCCTACAGGAGACAGGGCGATGGCGATCAGGGAACAATTAGCCGCAACGCCAGGAACTAGGGTAGCTGACCCTGGGATTCTGCAGCACTTCCAAGCTGCACTGATAAACTTGGTCAGCGAAGCCAGCAAAATAGGGCTTTCGCTTCCCATAGGGTTGGGAGTTTCATCTCCTTACGAGTTAACCATTCCTGGAATCCATCCGCCCGAAAGGTTGCGATCAGAAGTTCACATTGCAATCCTCGAGGCTCAAGCACGACAATCTACTAAGGAGACTCCCCAGGACCATACTGAGGATTTCGAGGGGAGAAAACAAAGGAAGGGAAAAGGTGTGATGAATGAAGAATCCAGGGAGGAGCGAGACCAGGCGCGAACACATGGGGTCAATTCCAGTGACACACATCAGCGGAACCGGCGGAGACACCGTTCCATCTCATCTGAAGATAAGAGTCCTCATCCACGAAGGGAACAGTGGTCCAAAAGAGCGAAGCGAAGAAGATCCGAGAGCACAGAAGATCGAAGAAGCCCGGATGAGAGAGGCAATCGTGGTAGGATGACAATCAAGAGCAGACTCGATCCAGCAAGGGAGCCAACTGGTCATCGAGATGTAATCCTACAAGAGCTATCAAGAAAAGTTTCAGCAATGGCACGAAGGTACGGTCGTAATGTATCTTCAGATGATGAGTCAGACAGCCCATTCATCGAAACTATTGCTCGCACCCAATTTCCAGATAGATTTAGGATGCCCACCATTGAACAATATAAGGAGAACAGGGATCCAAAGGAACATGTTCGCCGATTCCGCAATATTATGGCCCAGTATTCGTCCAATGATGGGCTGTTGTGCCTCACTTTCCCACAAACATTCGACGACCTCGCCTCCAGATGGTTTGGAAGACTCCCGCCCGGAACCATAAGCAGCTTCTCAAACCTCAGTAAGGCATTCATAAGGCAATTCATGGGGAGTGTCCAAAGAAGAAAGTCACTCGCTCATCTGTCAAACTTGAAGCAGGAACGTAATGAGTCAATCAAGAAGTATCTAGCCAGGTTCGGGAAGGAAGTAGCTCAAATTGAGGATGCCAGTGATGTAGCCGTAATCGCCGCTTTCACTAATGGGCTACAAAGTGGACGATTATCCTTTGACCTGCGAAGAGATAGACCGAAAACTTACGAGGAGATGATGGAAATAGCTGGCGACTATGCACTGGCAGAGGAAGAAGAAGTAGCGCAAGGGGGTAGCTACGTGCATGGGCATAAGCCTGACTCAAAATCAGACCATAAGGACGACAAAAAGATGCAATCACGTGATCGCCAGAAAGATGAGAAGGGTCAAAAGGGGTATTCAAGAGAAAGCAGAGGGAACACTCGAGCCAATAAGTTTCGAGGAAGGTACAACCATTACACCCCCTTAACTGGCGACCAGGAGGAGATATTGTCTGTAGTAGAAGACAAAGGACTCGCCAAATACCCTCGACAGCAATCAGCAAATGCCAGGAGAGATACAACTAAGTACTGTCGGTTCCACAAAGATCATGGACATGAAACTTCAAAGTGTTTTCAGTTGCGCGATCACATTGAGAGCTTAATCAGAGATGGGCACCTGAAGGATTTTGCTTTGAAAGGTGACAAGCACGATGGTCGTCGGGATGGCCGCCAAGGAAACGGGCAGGACAGGAAGAGTCCAAAGAGGAACAGCCCTAACGCAGCTATAAACACCATTTTTGGCGGACCTCATACTGGGAGGAGCAATCGAGAAAGGATGTCAGAAGTTCGAGAAGTAATGTATGAAAGCAGAAGCATGGAGATCAATTCTGTGCAGAGAAACCCCAAGAAGGGAAGAGAAGGACATGATCCCATAACATTTACAGCAGAAGACTCAGACGGAATTGATGCAAAACCCAACGATGCAATCGTTGTGGGGGTTCGAATAGCCCATAGGGATGTCCTTCGGGTGATGATTGACAATGGAAGTTCAGCCGATATCCTAAGTGCCAGGGTATATGATGAGTTGCGGCTGGACAGAAAAGATCTTAAACCATTCCATGTGCCATTAAAGGGATTCGGTGGCGCAGAAGTTAGGTCGTTAGGAACTGTGAAGCTGCCGGTAAGATTTGGTACAGCACCATGCCGGCGAACAATCCTGTTGGACTTTGTCGTGGTTGACATCCATAATTGGCCGTATAATGCTTTACTTGGCCGACCGTTTCTTAACAAAGCTCGAGCTGTTACTTCAACCCATGCGTTGAAAATAAAGTTCCCTACAGAATTCGGTGTCGGAGAATTGACAGGGTCACAGGAGATGGCTCGCCGCGCCAACCTATCGATCTTCAAAGATAAAGCAGGGATGGAAACCTTGAACATATTCGAAGTAGACAGGGAAGAGCAGGAAGATAATCCGGAAAACTTCGAACTGGACCCAAGAGACAAAACGAGCAGAGAGAAGGAAGAACCGACTAAGTCGATTATTCTAGATGAAACGGAACCAGATAAAACAGTAAAGATCGGAGCAAGGCTGACTGAACAAGTTAAGAAAGATGTGATGAACTTGTTGAAAGAATATAGGAGGATTTTCGCTTGGTGCCACGAAGACACGCCAGGGATTGATAGAAGCGTAATTTCGCACAACCTGGCTGTGAATGAGAAATGCAAACCGGTGGTGCAGAAAAGGAGAAGCTTCAACCCAGAAAGAAGTGCAGCGATAAAAGAGGAAGTATCAAAGTTGCTCGCCGCAGGGTCAATTAGAGAAGTTAAGTACCCAGAATGGGTGGCAAATGTGGTCTTAGTAAAAAAGAAAAACAATCAATGGAGGATGTGCGTCGACTTCACCGATCTGAACAAGGCCTGCCCCAAGGACAGCTTCCCGCTACCAAGGATTGACCAGTTAGTCGATGCAACAGCCGGACATGAGACGTTGAGCTTCATGGATGCATATTCAGGATATAACCAGATAAAGATGCACAAGCCAGACGAAGAGAAGACAGCGTTCACCACAAATCAGGGGTTGTATTGTTACACAGTCATGCCATTCGGCCTGAAGAACGCTGGGGCAACTTACCAGCGCTTGGTCAACAAAATGTTCGCCAGGCAGATAGGGAGAAATATGGAGGTCTACGTTGACGATATGCTGACAAAAAGCGTCACCGCAGATAGACATGCAGATGACCTGAGGGAAACGTTCGACGTGCTGGTCAAGTATGGAATGAAGTTAAATCCAGCAAAATGTGTATTCGGCGTACCATCTGGGAGGTTTCTCGGATATCAAGTACACCAAAGAGGAATAGAGGTGAACCCTGAAAAAATCCAAGCACTAGCGAGAATGGTCTCGCCAAAGACTCTGAAGGACGTCCAAAAACTCACGGGGTACCTAGCATCGCTGAGCAGATTCATAGCCAAGTCAATAGACCGATGCCTACCATTTTTCAAAGCTCTAAAAAAGGGAAAGGGAATCGAGTGAAATGAGGATTGCGAAAAGGCCTTCCAGGCCTTGAAAGATTACCTTGGACAAGTACCACTGCTATCAAAACCAGAAACAGGAGAAACATTGTACATGTACTTGTCCGTCTCTGAAGCAGCCACAAGTTCCGTGCTAGTGCGACAGGAAGATGGAATCCAAAAGCCAATATACTACACCAGCAAAGCACTATTACCAGCCGAAACAAGGTACTCGCCGGCTGAAAAAATGGCACTCGCCTTAATAACAGCAGCAAGGAAACTAAGACCATATTTCCAGGCTCATAAGATCGGGGTATACACCAACTGCCCACTAAAATTAATCCTGTAGAAACCAGAAGTATCCGGGCGATTAACGAAGTGGACGATTGAATTAAGTGAATTCGATGTAGAGTATCTCCCAAGGACAGCAATTAAAGCCCAGGCAGTGGTAGACTTTGTAGCAGAGTTCACCGAGCCAAGTATAGAGGTGGCGAGAATGATGGTGGAGCAAAATAAGAAAATATTCAAATGGCAACTTTGCGTTGATGGCTCATCAAACACGTACGGCAGTGGGGCAGGGGTAGTGGTGTCAACCCCGGAAGGAGATTCAATCGAATGTGCCTTGCGTTTTGACTTCAAGGCTACTAACAATCAAGCCGAATACAAAGCACTCATAGTAGGTTTAAAAGTTTGCACAATCCTAGGAGCAGATGAGGTAGAAATATTCAGCGACTCTCAAGTCGTGGTCAATCAAGTGTTAGATGAATACCAGGCGAGAGATGAAAGCATGATCACCTACCTGGAATTAGCAAAAGAGCTTTTAGAAAGATTTAAAGAATACAGGGTTGTTCACATCCCCCGAGAAGAAAATGAAAAGGCTGATGCCTTAGCCAAGTTGGCGTCTACCACAATCAACATCTGGCCCAAAAATATCTCTATGATTCGCCTATCGCAGCCGAGTATAGTTAAAACAAAGGAAGTTGGGGCAGTCTTTGGCGAAAGGAACAGCTGGATCACACCAATCAAAGAATATCTCGTTAATGATGTACTCCCAAGTGACC
Source organism: Acer saccharum (assembly GCA_030490815.1). Taxonomy (NCBI): domain Eukaryota; kingdom Viridiplantae; phylum Streptophyta; class Magnoliopsida; order Sapindales; family Sapindaceae; genus Acer; species Acer saccharum. The sequence goes on from CM059866.1 coordinate 45,086,554, forward strand.
CATTAGAAGCAAAGCAGCTGAAGTACAAAGCTACAAGATATTCAGTACTCAATGGAGAACTGTACAAAAGGGGATACTCGAGGGCGCTGCAGAGATGTGTCGGACCTGAAGAAGCAGAAGGTATCCTGAGAAGCATACACAGTGGAAATTGCGGGAACCACGCAGGGGGTGCCAGCCTAGCCCACAAAACATTAAGGCAGGGTTTTTACTGGCCAACACTGTTCGCCGACTCCAAAAGGGTGGCAGCAAGATGCGAGGAATGTCAGAAAATCGCCAATAATATCCGACAGCCACCTGAACTCTTACAAAGTATTACCTCGCCTTGGCCATTCGCCATGTGGGGAATTGATTTGATCGGTCCAATGCCAACAGCAACTGGAGGAGCGAAGCATGCCATAGTAGGAGTGGATTATTTTACAAAATGGGTAGAAGCTGAGCCGTTGGTACACATAACAGAAGCAAACACCATAAGCTTTGTGAAGAAAAACATCCTGTACAGATTCGGGATACCAAATACCATCATCACAGACAATGGGACCCAATTCGATGGCAGGAAATTCAGGGAGCTATGTGATAAATATGGCATCAACAACTACTACGCCTTTCCAGCACATCCACAGACAAATGGCCAGACTGAAGCAGTGAACCAAATCATAAAGCATAACTTAAAGGCTAAATTGGCAGCAAGAAAGGGCAGCTGGGCGGATGAATTACCACAGGTACTTTGGGCATACCGAACCACAGAAAAGAGTTCAACAGGCGAGACTCCATATTCCATGGCATATGGAGCTGAGGCCGTCATCCCCGTGGAAACATCTTTCTCTTCACCAAGGGTACAACTCTTTCAGCCAGAAATCAATATTGATATGCTAAAGTGCGGCTTAGATGAGTTAGAAGAGAAAAGAGAGCGCGCGCAAATAAGGAATGTTGCGTACCAACAAAGGGTAGCCAGATATTATAACTCACATGTGCGTGAAAGGAGGTTCTCACTGGGTGACTTAGTGTTGAAAAGGGTGAACCCAGGAACAAAAGACAAAGCTGCAGGGTCACTCGCAGATAAATGGGAAGGGCCTTATCAGATTACAGGCATAGCTGGTCAAGGGGCATATCGCATCACACGAGAAGGATTTGGCGAACTACCCCGTCCATGCAATGCCCAGTACTTGAAGATATATTATCCTTAACCCGGGGATCAAGTTTAAAATTTTTGTAAGCCTTTTATTTTTCTTAGAGCAGTTATTCGTTTTAGCATTTTTTTTATGACTGTGTTAATAAAGTTGCAGGAAGTATTCAATAAAGTAATTTATTACTGAGAGATTCTCGATTTCACTCGCCAAACGCAAAAGGCATTCGCCATCACACATTGCTATCATCACATAAAAACAAGTTTTATGCTTACTGCAGCGATAACTGGCGAGAAATAAAGAGCCAAAACTCAGCAATGGCAGCTGAACAAACAAAAAGCATGTTAAAAACTCGGTGCATGGTCGGATAAATCCTGACAAAACACTGAGTACGCCAAAATACAGCAACGGCAGCTGAATAAAAGATATAAGACATGCTAAAAAACTTGGTGCATGGTCGGATACATCCTGACAAGCACTGAGTATGCCGAAAATACAGCAAAGGCAGCTGAATAAAGCTATAAAATATGCTAAAAAGAACTTATAAAGTTAAACAAAGCCAACAAATCAGCAAAGGCAGCTGAACACAAAAAAGCGAAGGAGAGTTTATAACTTGAACAAAGGTTATTTACAAATAAAGAATTACAAATAATGGAGCAAAAATAAAATTTACAGTCCTAAAAACAACTCAACCAGCTGTAGGAGGGCCCTCGCTATCCTCCACATCTTCCATCTCTTCCTCTGAAGGCCAGGTGACTTCCTCATCCTCTTCTGGCATGAATGGCTCATAATCCCTTCCAGCAACAGGGCCCAAATCTGGCTCAGCACCCGAACCAAAAAAACTGCCTTTCTGACCCAAGTAGTATGTGTTGAAGGCGCGCTTGCTGGGGATCTCCAAATGCATGGGATGAGGGTCAGTCCTATTATAACGGCAGTGGGCTCGCCATCGTTTTATTTGCTCTTTAATCGAGCCAACACCGCTGGCCATGTGCTGCTGAAGAGACCTGTCAAAACGCCGCAGAGCTTTCTCGGTTGAATGATCCTTCATGGCAAAAAACTTTTTCGCCTGCCTCATGCCCTTTTCAAACTCACGCAGCAAAAGCGCGTCATAGGCAGGGGATCTTTTGAAACGATCAACCACTTCAACCTCCAATACGGCCTTAAGATCAGTCAAAATGACTTCATGCGAGGCGAAAAAAGATTAAGAAAGTAGGAAATAGCAATAGCCTTCATGTTGTCTTTATCATTCCTCCACACACCATTCTCATCCTTTAAGCCTTCCAATGTATTAAACCTTCTTCTAATTAAAGTAGCCAGGTGAAAGAACTTGGTATTCTTATCCTCCTCCATAAGCCAAGTATTCCTGGATTTTTGGAGCCAGAATAATTCTTCTTGTTCATTGATAATACTGTACTCCTCCTAGAGTTTAGATTCAAGCTTAATCAGACCAAGATTAAACACCTCACCTAGTCTTTTTTGAATCCCCTGGATTCTAGCAAGAAGTCTTCTCTTTTTTCTGAAAAATACACCCAAAAACAGTCTTATTCCACTCTCTTAACTTGTCAGATAAAAGAAAACTCTTATCCACCAAGTTAATACTATGCATGTTCTAGAAGTGCTTCACAAATTCATAAAAGTCTTTATGGTTCACCCACATGGCCTCGAATCTGAAAGGCTTAAGAGAACTCTAAGGTATATGAGAACTCCGGAGATTCAGCACAATGGGACAATGGTTAGAAGAGACACGAAGAAGATAATAAACAAACCCTTCCACAATCATAAGTCTCCACTCTTGGGAACACAGAGCTCTGTCCAATCTGTCCATTAAGTTCTCACGGGAGGTGTATGCACTCTTGAGGAATTTCTAATCTACCATCGATGTTGGTTGAGTGTGTTGTCCAATATATGGTGGTTCCGCATCATTGAGGGATTTCATACTTTCCAATAAGGTTGGGTAGGCTTAGACTTCACTAGGTTGGGTGAGCTAAAGATTGGTCACTTTGTGAATGTTCTATGTTTACTTTCCAATAATATAGTACCCAATGGTTGTAGTTCAACCCGTGGATGTTTCCTCCTTGGAGGTTTTACCACGTTAAAAAATCCCTTGTGTTAATTCTTTCTATCTCTTCTCTTATATTTTAATTGTATATTTTATTGTCTTGATTCATAATATTCACTTGTGATGTATTGTGAACCAAGTCTTTGTATAGTGTGATTAGTGTATTCATTCTATAGATCAATTTGTATCTTTGATTCTTTTGTATATTGTAATATTTGTTTAGTGACATTTTGCTCACTCTTGTAACACATTGAACATCTTATGAAATACAAGTTTATTTTGTTGTTATGTTTATTTGATATTTTACCTCACATGACTTGTTGATATACTTAGACATTTCTCTTATGATTGTGTCATCGTATTGTCTATGTATGTCTACCTTGGCTTATTGTGTCGTGTGTAAGGCTACCTTGAGGGACAAACGGATGTTTGTTCAAGGGTTTGAAAAAAGGTGTAAAAACCTATTCACCCCCCTCTAGGTATGCTTTAAGCAATTTAACTTCGTTTGTGTACATTCAATTTGTCTACCGAGGACAAATGCAACTTGGTTAGGACTAATAAGGTCAACCAAAAGACTTCTGAGTCGTTGAACAATAAACTTACTAATAATATTGTAAGAAGTATTACACAAACTAATAGGGCGAAATTGAGACATATGAAGAGGGCTAGGGACTTTAGGGATGAGTGAGATGGGAGTAAGGTTTAAATTAGATGGGGAAAATCCCTATTCTAAAACTATTTACCATAAGCTCAACTAAGTCTTTCTTGCATCATCACATTGGCTCTGGAAGAACATAGTAGGAAGACCATTCGGACCAGGAGCTTTTAACCCATCAATCCCAAAGAGACTAAACTTCACCTCCTCCTCACACACAAGTATCTGCAAATCATCATAGGACTTATCCTTCAACACAGGGAAATAACCAGGTAGAGTATCATAGCTTCCCATGGTATGATGGGTCGAAAAAAGATTAAGAAAGTAGGAAATAGCAATAGCCTTCACGTTGTCTTTATCATTCCTCCACACACCATTCTCATCCTTTAAGCCTTCCAATGTATTAAACCTTCTTCTAATTAAAGTAGCCATGTGAAAGAACTTGGTATTCTTATCCTCCTCCATAAGCCAAGTATTCCTGGATTTTTGGAGCCAGAATAATTCTTCTTGTTCATTGATAATACTGTACTCCTCCTAGAGTTTAGATTCAAGCTTAATCAGACCAAGATTAAACACCTCACCTAGTCTTTTTTGAATCCCCTGGATTCTAGCAAGAAGTTTTCTCTTTTTTCTGAAAAATACACCCAAAAACAGTCTTATTCCACTCTCTTAACTTGTCAGATAAAAGAAAACTCTTATCCACCAAGTTAATACTATGCGTGTTCTAGAAGTGCTTCACAAATTCATAAAAGTCTTTATGGTTCACCCACATGGCCTCGAATCTGAAAGGCTTAAGAGAACTCTAAGGTATATGAGAACTCTAGAGATTCAGCACAATGGGACAATGGTTAGAAGAGACACGAAGAAGATAATAAACAAACCCTTCCACAATCATAAGTCTCCACTCTTGGGAACACAGAGCTCTGTCCAATCTGTCCATTAAGTTCTCACTGATTCCCCTCTTAGTTACCCAAGTATACTTTTGGCCAACAAAACCTAGATCAATAAGCTGATTCTCATTAATCCAATATGCAAACCCCGTTTTAGAATAACAATCTCTACCACCTCTTTTTTCATCCCTACTAATAATCTCGTTAAAATCCCCCATAACAACTCAGGGACCCTTGAAGCAGCTTCTTACAGCACGTAAATAGTCCCACAAAACTTTTCTAGCAATAGCATTTGGATTGGCATAGACGAAGGTGAGAACCCAGAACTTATTACCCTCCGCCAACACTGCGGTGATAAAGTACCTTGAACTAGCCACAACTTGTAGCTTGACTTTACTGTCGTTCCAGAAGAGCCAGATACCCCCTAAGAATCCAAAAGCCTCTACAATAAGCCAAATTAATTTTGAAATATGGAGAATTAATAATAATAATAATAATAATCATAAGATGAAGTTAGTTGTAAAAATGTGAGTTTTAAAAATTAATTATTATTTTTATTAGAAGAATATAATCGTTCTCTTGTCTTCTTCTATGTTTTCATGGTTTTTTTTAAATTTTTTATTTTATATATATTTTTTAATTTTTTATCTACAGCTTGTAAACAAAATTTGCTCTAAACCAAACTCATTTTGGAATACTTTTTGTATTCAGAGTTAGAAATATTTTATTTGAAAAAAAAAAAAAAAAATTTTAAATAGTAATAAAGTTTATTAGTTAACAAAATAAGTGCAAGTGGGTATACTTATAAAAATACAATACAACAAAATGAAATAAATGATATTTTTGGAATTAAACGAGGTTTGTTTATTGGCAATATATTTTTAAAATTTTAATAGAATGTGCTTACGAAAGTGATCTATATACAATTTTTTATAGGTGCAAATATCGCGGCTCAAAAATAAAAATGTTATTCTATATTACAAATTTAAAAATTATTTAAGTTCAATAAAATATTTTAAAATTTTGTCAAATATTCTTGACATTTCCTAATATTCTTGAAATTGTCAAATACTATTCTTAAACAACCTATCACCATCCGTTGTGTTCAACTATTAATCAAGCTTGAAAGTAATCTTGTAATGTTTGGATACTCTAATTACTCTATCACCGTAACGTTTATTTTTGGTTACGTACCTAAATATACATTGTTTTGGTTATTAATTCCAAAAGTGTTTTTACTTCGTATGTAGTCTAAAATATTCACTACTCAAACTAATATTACTTTTTAAAAATCTCTAATAGTTTTTTTTTTAATAAAAAAAAAAAAAAGAGAATGGAATAACAGTGAGATTAATCATAAAAAAGAGACGAAAGAGGGTATATGATGTTATTTTGTTTATAAAGTGACCGGTTGAACAACTATTTTCGCTTTTTCCTTTGAGTAACGATACATTGTCTAAATTTGGTGTCCAAATCTAGTGCTCAAATGATGTGGCAACACCGTAGACCATTCATTTAAATTATATTAGATTTGCATGATTTAAATGAATAAACTAAAGTGTTGTCAAATCATTTGGACACCAAATTAAGCAACGTAGGATTACTCTTTTTGTTTTTCTAATAAGAATTTTAATTTAACAATCAATAAAAACCATTGGATCCATTTTGAAATGATCCGATGGACCTAATGGCTTACTATTCACCCCTGCATGCATAGTAGTCAGTTCCACTTAAACCGAATCACCAGCCTCCTCTCCTCCGTTCCCTCGCTGCCGTTCGACTCTTGGTCGCCGTCGTTCGAATCTAACAGTTCTAGTCTGTCGCCTCGCTGCTCGCCGTCCGACTGCAGCTCGGCCGCCGTTCGACCCGCTTCCAGGTTGAGACCGTGAGTTAACTCAGTTCTGTTGGCTTGAGATTGTTGTTGGTTTTTGCAATGTGATTGTTTATGTTTATTGATTGGAATATTGAAAAGAATGATATTTATTTTATATACTGGTAGGAATATTAAACTTCTTTTATCATTAATTGATGACTTCAGTTACTGATATATAATGAATTTGTAGCTGCTTAAATTGTTTATTTAATAGATCTTCATTTTGGTTTGATTATGGGTTTTGTGATGAATTTTCTGGTTATTTAAGTTGAATATGATTGTTTTGGTTGGGCTCTTAACTGCATATATTGTATTAATGTTGAAATTTGTGGTGTATGTTAAGTGTTCGATTGGTAAATATTGTAGTGTATGCTAAATGTTCAATTAAGTATCTACTATCTCCAATGTATTATTTTGTAAAAAGTGTTTTATTTGAATGGTTGACGGAATTTGTATTTTTTAATGTACTTCCAAGTTCCTAGTTTTTTATCACTTATAAATCTTCTTAGAGTTTGTAGTTATCCTGTTCACCAATACAATAATCAGCAAGAATTATGTCAGTAATGAAAGCTCTACAGACCATAGAATAGAGAAGGCCAGGACAATAAATAGAGAAGTCCACATAATGAGTGCACATAGATGCACTAAGTAGTTGTTTTACATTTCCCCTCAGCGTGACTCGAGTTCTCATCACAAGAAAAAATTCCGAGACTCAATTGTATGCTACAATCAAAATCTTCTTTCTTGAATTCTAGAGCTTCATCCACAAAAGCAAAAGCATTAATATGTAAAACATGCCTTCTTCTACTGACCTGGGTTTTTTGGTTCTTACTAAGCTGAAACAAATGTTAAATTGTGCATCTGTTAAATCTTTATGCAAATGGGAAACTAAATAACGAAGAAGTGAGCTCATTAGGTCATGATATTTACCTTGTAAATGGGTTATGAAGATAATAAATTTGAATGAAATTTGAGATTTTTCTGGTATGGTTTGTATGCTTAGGGTTGTTGAAATCTAATGAAAAACAAGAAAAGAGAAAATGCTCCACATTATGGTGTTTGTGTCCTGCCTCTTTAATTCTTTTGCTGAAGCTTTTGTTATTATCTTTGTAAGGTTGGCATTGAAGATTCAATGATTGCTTACAACTTTTTGGTGTTACAGGAAACTAAATCATGGAGGAAGGTGATGATTATGTTGAGTATGTTCCGGTGGTGAAGCGTAGAGCCATGGAAGCCCAAAAAATACTTCAGCACAAGGGGAAATCCTCTGCACTTGAGGATGAGCTTGAAAATTCGAAACTTGCTGAGGCCAAACCCAGGCTTCTCGTAAAAGCATCCCAACTTAAGCGTGATCAACTGGAAATTAGTCCCACAGCAGATTGTTCAGCAAGAAAAGGAGATGATTGAGCACTTGTCAGATAAGAAAACATTGATGTCAGTTCGGGAATTGGCAAAAGGAATCACTTATACTGACCCTCTGTTGATGGGGTGGAAACCACCATTGCCCATTAGAAGAATGTCAAAGAAGGCATGTGATTTAATCAGAAAACAATGGCATATTATTGTTGTTGGTGAAGATATTCCTCCACCTATCAAGAACTTCAAGGACATGAGGTTTCCTGAGCCAATTTTGAAGATGCTGAAAGCTAAGGGGATTGTGCAACCAACCCCTCAGGTGCAGGGCCTTCCAGTTATTTTATCTGGCAGAGACATGATTGGGGTTGCGTTTACAGGCTCAGGCAAGACATTGGTGTTTGTATTGCCAATGATCATGATTGCGCTGCAAGAGGAGATGATGATGCCAATTATTCCAGGAGAAGGGCCCTTCTGTCTGATAATATGTCCATCCAGAGAGCTTGCAAGGCAGACCTATGAAGTGATAGAACAGTTTTTAATACCAATGAGGGAGGCAGGGTATCCAGAGTTGAGGGCATTGCTTTGTATTGGTGGAGTGGATATGCAGTCACAGTTGGAGGTAGTAAGAAAGGGTGTACACATCGTTGTTGCAACTCCTGGGAGGTTGAAGGACATGCTGGTGAAGAAAAAGATGAATCTGGATAATTGCAGGTAAGCATAATCACCTTTCTCATAACTTTGTGTAAATCAGAATTGCTGCTACTTTTTGTGGTTCTACCCACCCATGCTCACGCCCACAAGAGCACAAAACACTTTTGCACCCACTTAAATAATGCCTCTTTATATTAATTAATGAATGGGAAATTTCACAAAAGTTTCTATATTTTGGAGAAATGTCACATTTTTAAATGTCTTGTCATATTAGTACCTCCAGTCCTTAAATTATCAAACGGGCAAATTGCACTGCACCCCTTGAGGTTTGGGTAAGGTACACTTAGTTGGAAAAGTTTTGGTATTATACACTAACACCCCCAAGACTTAAATTTGACTTTGAAAATGCAGAAAATGCCTAAAATGCCCCTAGTTTTATTATTTTATACTCTATTTATTTAATTTTTTTTTTAAGACTATTTATTTATTTAATTTTTTAAACTGTTTATTTATTTAATTTTTTTAAAACTATTTATTTATTAAATTTTTTAAAACTATTTATTTATTTAATGAATCATATCTTTTATTATTTATTTTATTTTATTAAAGTTTATAAAGTTTTTGGTTAAAAGGTAAAAAAAATAAAGTATAAAACAATACAACTAGGGGCATTTTAGGCATTTTCAAAGTCAAATTTAAGTCTTGGGGGTGTTAGTGTATAATACCAAAACTTTTCCAACTAAGTGTACCTAGCCCAAACCTCAAGGGGTGCATTGCAATTTGCCCTTATCAAAAATACGCAACTTTAATTCCTTTGACCAATTTTTTAACAGCCAACATTAACAAAAGTATTAAAAGTACGATTTTACCCTTACACCAATTAGTTGACTGTTAAAAAATTGTTGTACCCTTAAAAAGTCTGCTAAAAAGACTAATATCTCCCCAGTCGTATAAATTATAAAATATAAATAAAAAATATTAAAATGTCTTTAAAAAAAAACCCTAAAATTAAAGGCTGAACATCAACTTGCCTAATCTTTTTCTTTGTCTTTACCTACTGCAACTTCTCTACATTCAATTCCTAAAATAATTGAATAGTTGAGTTCTAATTGATGTTGGTTTAGGGATTGCATTATTTTGTTTGAAAAATTCTAAGTTTTTTTTCCCATAAGTGACAACATGAATAGGAAAAAAAATCAATTGTCTTGTTAGAGTGCTTAAATACTATTATTGGGTCATTTCCTATTAACTTAAACTTTTAGGTATGATGGTTACTAACAAGTTATTAGAGCCTAGTTGTCCTAGGAGTCTTGGGATCAAGTCCCCTGCGTGATTATTTGAATTTGTAATATGAATTTGTTGTGTATTTGTGTTTGGGGTCGAGTCACGTGACAAGCCCATTGGTCTTACATTTGAGGAGGTGTGTTAGAGTGTTTAAATACTATTGTTGGTCCCCTTCTTATTAGCTTAAGCTTATGGGTCCGATGGTTTTCCCTATTAGCTTAAGCTTATGGATCAAATGGTTACTAAGGGTCGTTTGTATTTTTGTTAGAAGACTGAATAAGGATTGAAACCTGAATGACCTTTTTGTTTTTTTATTTTTCCCACCTTTGAACGTAGTGTTAACTTATTTGTTTTTTAAGGATAAAATTGTTTGAAAGTAATTAATTTGACATTTATACGCTTTTTACTATTAATTGTTATGTATTTTCATTTGATATTCTTGGAAATATGTTATCTTTGTAGGATATTCTTGGAAGGAAATAAATTAAATGCAATTATGTGATTTGGAATTAAGTGAAAAATCATGATTTTTTACTTTTTATTTTCAGTTGTTTTTGGGTAGTTTTAAATTGTTTGACCACTTTAAAAAAAAAAAAAAAACTTATTAGGTCCAATTTAGATCCTTTAAGTGTTAAGTGCTAAAAACAAACGACTCCTAACATCCGGAAATCCTTAAGGGACAACATGAACAAACCAATCGATTACGACAAAGCTGTGTGTTAAACATGACACCATAAATTTACATTGGTGATAACAAATTGAATCAGAGATAGTGGCACGCACGGTATTGGAGATAGGAAGGAGATGGAAATGGTGGTTTTGAGAGATAAGAAATGAGTGCATTAGAGAGAGAAATATATGATATTAGCTGTTTGTTGGAAGGAAAGAGGGAAAAATAGAAAATCACAATGATGTTGTTAATAAGCAAAAGAGAAAGTAGAATGTATGTGAAGATTGGGCAAAATAATGGTGACTGGAAGGGCTGAAATAAGTCTAGGAGTGTTGTTCATTTCTGTTAGGCAAAAAGAAACGATGGGAAAATGATGGCTTTAGGTTTCCTTTTTCCTTTTTCCTTTTTATTTTTTTATTTTTAATTCAAGATACCACATGTCACATTTGTGTTGGTTACTCTATTTATATAATATTTTATAAATTAAATATTATTATTTTTCACTTAGACACGTGGCACTTTTTTGGAGAGTGCTGCTATAAAGGAAAATATACCCTTGACATTGTTAATTTTGACCAACAAGAAATAACGGACAAATTAAAGTGATGTATTTTCTTATAAAGTTGGGACCAAAAATGCTAATATGGTAAAGATAATTAAAAAAGTGACCTTTCGTAAAAAAGAAGGGACTCATGTGAAGCTTTCCCATTAATGAAAATGTTTTCATTGTATGCCAGATTTGCTCTGTTATCATATGTTTTTAATGTAAAATATGTTTGTAAAGGTATAGTTGGACAGAAATTTTTTTTTTCCGTCCATAGCCCTGTCTATCTTATCCTTTGGATGTAAGTTTGGGTTAGGGCTAGGTTGTTACTTTGTTATACTCTGTTTTTTAATAACAAAGAAAGCCTTGTTGGACATCTCTGTTTGCTTTTATTAGCTTCTCTGTCAGACATCTCTAATTTTATTTGCTTATATCAAGCTTCATTGTCAGACATCGCAAATTTTATTTGCTTCGTTGCTTGAATGTTGTATATAATTGTTCCTTGGATAGTTTTGGTTAGACGATTGCAATTTTTGTCTTTCTCTTTCAATAATAAATGTAGACTTCTTTTAATGATAGGAAGTGATATTCACGGTACTACCTTACGCAGATTGGTTAGTGGATTTAGGTTTTGAAGATGATATACAAGAAGTGTTTGACCATTTCAAAGCTCAAAGACAAACTCTGTTATTCTCTGCCACCATGCCCACAAAAATTCAGAACTTTGCTAGAAGTGCCTTGGTGAAGCCCGTCACTGTTAATAGCTGGAGCAGCAAATCTTGATGTGATTCAGGAAGTTGAGTATGTGAAACAAGAGGCGAAGATTGTGTACCTACTTGAATGCCTGCAAAAAACCCCACCTCCTGTTCTGATATTTTGTGAGAACAAGGCTGATGTTGATGACATTCATGAATATCTTCTCTTGAAAGGAGTTGGAGGCAGTGGCCATTCATGGAGGAAAAGACCAAGAAGAGAGAGAATATGCCATTTCATCCTTTAAATCAAGCAAGAAAGATGTTTTGGTTGCAACTGATGTTGCCTCAAAGGGGTTAGATTTTCCCGATATACAACATGTGATTAATTATGACATGCCTGCAGAAATTGAAAACTATGTTCACAGAATTGGTCGAACGGGAAGATTGGTAAGACTGGAATAGCAACAACATTTATAAACAAGAATCAAAGTGAGACAACACTTCTTGATTTGAAGTACCTGCTGCAAGAGGCAAAACAGAGGATTCCTACTGTGTTGGCTGAGCTGAATGATCCAATGGAGGATGTGGATGTAATTACAGATGCAAGTGGGGTTAAGGGCTGTGCATATTGTGGTGGGCTTGGTCACCAGATCCGTGATTGCCCCAAGTTGGAGCACCAGAAAAGCATGGCAATTGCCAGCTCAAGAAGGGATTATTTCAGATCTGGGGGTTATAGGGGGGAAATCTGATGTTATACTTGGCTTTCATACATGTCTTTTGATTTGATGGGCAATCTGGTATGAATGTCAACTACTTTCATTTTGTATTTTAATTGATGAAGAATGAGATTATATTCAAATATGAAATTTAAGGGCTCACTTTTCTGCATCTATAGAACTGATGCAGATAGGCTTGGAAAAGATGGTCTGAAGACCAAATCTATACATTGTTGAGCTGATTTTACTTACAAAATCATATCAAACTTTTAGCTTTTGGATTGATTACACATATCTTACTATTAGAATATATTAAACAAGTAAAGTTTTAATAATTATATGGAGAATTAACAGGATAGGATATTGGGGTTTTTAACTTTCGTTATAAAATCCCTTGACATTGTTTGAATGATTACTCAGAAAATATAGGGATTTGTGAAGCTAAAGTAGAATTATATGAGACATGATGCTTGACGGCGTTGTTCATCACTGGGTTGGGCGATGGCGTGCAGCATTGCCTTCCAATCACGACCAACTTCACTATATCACTGTCACCCTCATTTAAATTCAAGTATGTTCTCTCTCCTTATCTTTTGTGCTGTTGTTTTGTTTTTAAATCAACTGCTATGAATATTCAGATGTTCTTTTTGTTTTTTTGTTTTTTTTTTTTTTTTGTCTTTATATTGAAAATTAGATAGGTTGTGCATTGATTGTATCTGTAATAGCAATGTAAAATGGAGGATTGTTGATTGATTTAGCATCTAGGTAGGGACGCAGAGTTATCTGCGTAGGTGACAGTTTAGAGTAGCAGTCAGTCTTGTTGAACCTACCCAGTACCCAGTCCTTTTATTCTTTGCCATTCTTCTTGATATTTCTTTTTTTTTTTTTCCTTCACCCAGGACATTTGGAATATTTATTTGAAACTTATAGATATTTATCTGGATTTGTTATTATTATTATTTAATATTTTTCATCAGACTCACATTGGCAATGCAGACTATAGGATTTCATATGAGGGTTTTGTCCGCATCGTTACATATTAAGATTTACTTACATGTCAGGGGTTTCTAATGTAGATGCTCCTTGAGGAGTGAATTTGATTTATTGATTAGTTTTTTGAGTCCTGCCTTTTCTACTGGCATCGACGGTGTTTTAGAGTCGGATGATGTTTTAGTTGGATTGTTTTGTGACTCAACAAGTTACTTTCCTCCCAAAGATGGTCAAGGCAATTCATATGTAGTACTAACAGTATCCCTTCAGTTGCATGAATTTTTTACTTATTTTTAAGTTGTTTTGATTCTCTAAGTGTTTTCTTCAACATGTAGATTATTTATCTTAATTTTCGTTGTTTGTCATCCTGGTTGGTCAATTTCTACTTTTCGAGACTGGAATACTTTTGTTTTGTTTTTAATTATTATTTTTTTGTTTTTATGTTTTTAATTCCAGAAATACTTTAAAATAAGTTGTGTTATTTGGAGATATAAACATGGATACTATGTGGTGTTTTGATACTGCAGCTATTTGGCCAACCGGGTTTTTGTTTAGGTTTCATCTTGGCTGATGAACATACTTGTAAATGAAAATATATCTATAAACATTTATTAGGGATAAAATAATTGAAAAGGTTTGACAAAAATGATAGAAATGTTTGTCTGAAGAAATATTTTGAAAGAGATAAACGAACTACATTTTTGCATTCCAGGATTGAAATGTATTGCAGAATGCTGTGTTTGGAATGCATTTCAAAACATAATGGAGAATGTAGTTATCAAATTACTAGGATTTCATTAGTTTATGGGCTTATGGCCCGTTTTTTTAATATCTTTTTTGATCTTTTCTGGGAACATGAATGACTTGTGAATTAGGAGGATGAGAAAAGGAAAATTATTATAAACTACTTGGTGACGTTGCCGGATGAAGTAAAATTACCTCTGTAAATTGCTAATTGGATATTTGGATATAGATATTGTAGTAAATTTACTGAGCCTAAACGACGTCGTTTTGAGGTTTTTTAAAGTAAGCCCTAAACGACGTTTTGAGGTTTTTAAACAGCCCAAAATGATGTCGTTTTGGGATTATTTTAATACAACCCCAAGATGATGTCTTTTTGGGGTTTTTAAAAACACCTCAATACGCCATCATTTTGTTTTGTTTTGTTTTTTTTTTATAAAAAAAAAAAAAAAACCCTAAAACGACTTTCCTAGGCGTTCTTTGCCGCCTAGGCGGCTCCTGGCACCGATTGGGCACCAGTCAGCCTAACCTTGCTGATTTGCCCTTAATTGGTGCGGTCGGCTGCCGCCTAGCGCCTAGGCTGCGCTTTAGAACACTGATTATAAGTTTATCAAATTTATGTTACAAAGAAAAATTCTAATGATATATTTTGTACTTTTGTTTTGTTTAAATATCTTTTAGTGTTAATTATGGTAATTTGCAAAAACATTTTAGTAATTTTAAGTATATGAAAAGGCATGATATCAAATTCCTTTTGTTGCATAATATGGTTATTTTCTAAGTCTGCACTTGATAATTCTTTGGATTGAACTGGAAAAAAAAAAATGGTGGTTTTCTGGCAGCTTTGTTGTTTTGCTTTTGGAGATATATATTTTCTGCTCAAGTGCTTCCTTGCTGCTGGTTTTATGGTTTCTGCAAATCATTATTTTGGGACAACTGCTTAGATGCCACAATTTTGGATGATTTTTCTGATGTGTTATGATGCTAGACTTGCATTTTCTTTATGTTTTTGTTGATATCAAAACAAGATTGTCTCTAAAAAGAAATAAAAGAGTCATCCATAGCACATTCATAATTTTAAATGTTTGGGTTAAACTAAATCAACTTAATATATTTTACTTAAATCATGTGATTTTAATATCTATTTATTTTGTTTGCTTTTAACCAAAATAAATGGTTGGATGTTGAAATTACACGGTTTAAGTCAAATTTTTAAGTTGGTTTAATCCGGCGGCCCTGTTTAAATATTAGACAATCTGCTTCAACTTTAAAAGCAAATTTTATTTTATTTCAAATTTATGTGGTAATACATCCCCTATTGATTGATTGATTGATTATGAACCTCTGACGATATCATTGCTCCCTAGTTTTGCCCAACATATATATATATAGTTTTTTTTATTGTTAGGACGAACTGATAATAAAATATATATATATATATATATATATGTATATATGTGGTGTTCATTTATGAGTTTTAATTAGCCCTCGACAATGATTCCTATTTGAGTTAGTGTCACCAAAAATGGTATATATATTTAAAAAAAAATCAAAATAAAACTGGTTGATAAATGATAATGATTTTTAAGTTTTAATTGTAACACGGTTCTTAAGTAGTGGTTACTTAAATACAAACATAGGATCTTACTTAATATTTCAAATATGTCAAACTTTTGAATTGAGTAGTTGCTGGTATGTTATCAGGATTCAAAATCTTAAAATCATAGAGGGACGACTAAACAAACGTGTCTAATCCCATATCTTAATTACTATATCTTTACACATCATCTCAAAACACAAGCGGCAGTGATGTAATGCACCACCACCACCACCACCACCACCACCACCACCACCCCCCCCCCCCCCCCCCCCCCCCCCCCCCCCCCCCCTTTAGCATAGGCAGTAGTGATGTAATGCATCTCCCTTCCACAGTATTAGTAGTGAGGGGTTCAAGTTCCGTAATACGTATTTTATAAATATGTGTTAGGAGTGTTCTTACCGGTTTGTAAGAGTAAATATCCGGACCGTACATGTATTGTTTAATCTCGACAGGTCCCAACGGTCGTATTGTAATACTTCAAAATACAATTTAAACATTAGAAAAATCTTGTTACTTAAGATTCATGACAAAATACTTTTCCTAAGTACATATGTGCTATGGTACTATATTCTAAAATTCTATTTCCACTGATTAAGCTACCATATACATTGCCTAGTGTGACTTAGCGGTAAGAGGTTCATTCAGCCTTATAACAACCGCATACGGTATATAGAAAATAAAATAAAATTAAGCTACTCATATACTGATATACACATGCAACAGATCATCAAGAACCAGTTGGGTTCTCTTTATTTCTAAATTAATGCATCAATAATTTAGTCTGGGACAATATGGTATTCAACCAACAACATATTCTTTTGTAGCTTCTTCAGAAATTTCTCCTGAATTCTCTACCGATCTGAGCTAAATTACCTTAATGTTCCCAACCGAAAATATAATTCTCTCGTAATCTAATTAAATAGAACAAGG
Source organism: Acer saccharum (assembly GCA_030490815.1). Taxonomy (NCBI): domain Eukaryota; kingdom Viridiplantae; phylum Streptophyta; class Magnoliopsida; order Sapindales; family Sapindaceae; genus Acer; species Acer saccharum. The sequence goes on from CM059866.1 coordinate 45,103,332, forward strand.
GTAGGGATCTCATCACTTTCTAATATTTCAGTATTTTCCAGCTTCTTCTGTTCTCCGGCAACCACTGTGGGAGACGGAGAAGAAAACACAACGTTGAGATCAAGATTCAAGTCATGATGAGAGGAGCCTGCTGACATTCTATCATCTTCCAAACAACTTCCAGCATCCGAAACCATATCAGCATCGCCATTAATGGGATTGAATACCTTTTCCATTGAAGTGCACTGCTGAGGTTGATTATGAAAATGAAGTTGAGGAATTTGATTCATTTTATGGTTATCTGGATCAATTCCCATCTTCATCAGCTTCTTCCTTATCTGAGTATTCCAATAGTTCTTGACTTCATTGTCCGTTCGACCCGGTAACCGTCCGGCGATCAATGACCACCTAAGACCCCATAAATCACATATAAGCATTTTTGAACTATTACATAAAATTCAGGATTTTGAAGAGGGGAGTACAGACTCGAGTGCACAATCATTAGTAAACAATTAGTCGAATAATGAATTTATACCACGTCATCTCCTATATATAATATAGTAAATATGTGTCACGCAATGAATTTATTTTCGAAAATTATTGATAATGAGGTATATATGAATGTCCTACTAAAAATTAACTTTCTCCTAACACAATTTTTCTTATTTTAGTCAATTAATTAGGAGTTTTATAGTTTTATTATTCGTTCCTTTGAAGTAATTTCTTATAGTGAATTTGACTATTCTATTGTTACAGATTAAAGTAACTACCTCTGAATGTAACTAAAATAAAAATACCTTAATTAGAGAAAATAAATTATATAAAAAAGAGTAAGATCGAGCCGGACTGTACCGGTTGCCAAGGAGGGCATGGAGCTTGATGATGAGATCTTCTTCATCTGGCATGAAGTTACCACGTTTGATATCTGGCTTCAGATAATTAATCCATCTCAGTCTACAACTCTTCCCGCAACGGTGCAAATCTGATATAAATACAAACATACGTACATACATATATACGTAAATTAATCGTGTCAGAATCTACAAACGATACTTATATGATATATGCATGCATGGAACATAATTAATAGAACCTGCTGCTTTGGGGAGAAAACGCCAGGAACCCTGACCATGAAGACGAATATAATCAACAAGCTTCTTGTCTTCCTGCCTTGACCAAGCTCCCTGCTTGTTGGTCCCTTGTTTCTCACTGCAGCAAGGCTTTCTCATGATTAATCTCTTCTTCAATTAAGAAATGGAGAGCAAAAACATATAGAGAGATCGGGATCGAAGACAACACCCATGTAGCCGATCGAAGACAACAGGAGCTATCTAAATAGAGATCACACGACTTAAGTCTTGACTTGGACTGGTGGTTTTGGGAGACACATTTTTTTTTATTCATTTGGTTTGGTGGGTGTGACTGTATTCTGTAGGTCAAAAACTTCAAAAAAAATAAGAAGATAAGCGGTTTGTCTTTGTTTGATTGTTTGTTTGTTTTCTGTTGATAATTATAAACTTTTATGTTCGATTCACTAACAGCAACTCCGTAATATTACAGCCTCCAAGAGCGTAGCTCAGCTGATAGATGGAAAAGTTTGGGGCTTGAATAAATAATTACCAAATCGGTGGCTCAAATCCTACCGATAGCAAAAAGCTTCAAGAAAAATACCTAATCTATATATGTGGATAGATAGATACTACACAAAAAAAACTCTGCAATGTTATCGGAATCTCACACGAAAAATAAAGGTAATTACCAAATGAGTCCTGGATTTTTTTTTTTTTTAAATTCCACATTGTTTGTGACTTTTACAAAAGTGACCAAATTGGCCCCTAACTTTTTAAATTGTACCATTTTAGTCCCTAATTTTTAAAAAAAAAATAATGGGGAAAGTATTTTACTCTTAAACTCTGTTATTTCAACCGTTAACTTGACCATAATTTAATGTAAAAGACAAATTTCACACCTCCCGTATCAAGATCGGCCTCCACTCCTCCAAGAAGTCCATATTCAGAATCGTCGGGATCTCCGGCTTGTCTTCCAACAGCGGTACAACAGCCATTGACGCCATTGTTTCTTTGTTCAGAGAATCAAAGAGACGAGAGTTGTAAAGTGTAGCTAAGTGACGCCATTATATTATATCGATTATGATATGATGTTTTGTTGGTAGAAAAGATTGCAAATAATCAACTTCCCACTGCATAATTTGAACAGTAGCTTTACTCATTATCTAATTATGGTTTTACCTTTAAGTAGATGTCTCTTTCTCCACTCCACCTAAGCAATTTTTTATTTTGTATGATTGGGTTAACGTATATGCTCATTCTACTCCTCCATCTACATTTTTGAAGATTGTTAGGTGGCTTTAGGGTTTACAACTCACAACAAAAACATGTTCTGCATTATATATATGTTGTTATCTTCATCGGACTAACATGAGATGGAAAGTTTGTTCCACCGACTATTTATGTTTTATTATTTTATTTATATTTTATATATGTTTGGTATTGTTATTTTTTTAAAAATAAGTACAAAATGAAAAATACTCATTAATATATATACTTCACACCCAAAGTAATTCTGAGATTGTGAGTACATGTTGTGTTGCATTCCCTTCCACGAAACCTTAAATTATACTAGTTTAAAATGAATAAATAAAAATTTTCAATACCATTTTAATTTTATGGTAATTTGGTTAAAAACAACTGTACATAACTTTTTTTCTTCTTCTTTTGGATTTGATGGAGTGTTTTCTAAACAAAGAAAATGCAGAAAAATAAATAAATATATGAATCTATTCAGTATTTTTATGATTTTTTTTTCTTTTTTTTTTTTTATCTATTCCAACCGATTGGAATCAGTGAAACCACACGAATTTTTTTTATGTATATATATATATTATCAAATGCAGGATCCCATACAAAAAATTCGTATGGTTTCTTCGGAATCAATGAAATTTATTTTATAATAATTCTAATCAGTTGGAATTAATGAAACCGCATGAAAAATTCATATGAAATTTTACACTAAAAAATTACTATATATATATATATATATCGAAGGCCGTTTATTCATTCCAATAATGTCATATATATATATATATATATATATATATATGACATTATTGGAATGAATAAACGGCCTTCGATATCTAACCATATTTGGCCTATGATTTCCTACTTTAGTTTTGTTTGTATTTAATTTCCAAGTTCCTAAACAAAGAAAAAAAAAAAACCAATTTATGTTTATGTTTATGTTCCTGTATGTGTCAGTTTTCATGCATGCAATCATTTTTAACCAGAGAAAGTGATGCAGGACAAAAGCCTGCTTTAAGAATTTCAAAGCTGCTACATTAGTACATTAGGAATTTATTTGACTTTACTTTTGTGAATTTTGTTTTTAATTTTTTTAAACAGTTCTTTTAAAATATATATATATATTAACAATACATTTTTGTTGTAGTATTAGGCCACTTAAGTTGTTTTGTTGAAGTGAAGTTATTAAGTTGTTTTGTTTATTTATTTATTTATTTTGTTTGAAGTGATCAAACAACTGAAAAGAAATACCCCAAAACAACTTAACATAAAAAGTAAAAAATCTCAACTTTTCACTTAATTTCAAATCATTGTATTGCATTTAAAATATTTACTTCCAATATTATCCTTACAAAGATAATTATTTCCAATATTCTACGTAAAAAAATATTGATCAATAATTTTCGATATGCAAGCCGCTTTTATATTGGAGAAGCTCTTGTAATAAACCAGCAACAAAACAAATGGCACCTTCAATCACATCATTACTTACCATTTTTATATATTATTTTTTTCATAGATATCCTTTTCAAACTCAGCCATGGATGCAACTATACAATAGGTAGGTAGAGTAAGTGTGTGGCAATAAAGCTAGATATCCAGGTAAGCCTATACAAATACTCAGCAACCACAGTTGAAGATAAGAACGCCTCTTTTTTCTCTCTCTTTTTCTAATCTCAATCTTCTGTCTCTCTTTCTTGAAACCCAAATATGAAGCCCTTGCATCTGTGTCTTATTTTAGTTTTTAGGGGTTATAATTGTAATTCCTGCTTTTTTTAAAAAACAAAAATATTGATTTTCTATGAGAAAAAAAATGGTTAATTACAGGTAAAATTTCTAAATGGTCCTCAATCATACAACACAAAAGACATTTATACCCTCACTTATATATTGTTTATTGAAAAACTTTATGTAATTTTAGGATTTTTTTAAGGATAGAAGTGTAACCGCACTATGCTAATAAATGTAAGCAAATTAAAATAATGAAATACCATATATACCTTCTATTTTTTTTTATAGATTTTATATAACTATATCAATCATTAAAAGTAATTTAAAGTTCTAATAAGGACATTATAGGCATATAAAGTTACAACAAATTAAGTAAACTATAATTAAAAAACTGTAGACTTTTTTTATATAGAACAGACATTAGTACTGTTTTTTATCTTTGAATTTGATTCTTATTGTAATAGGGATGGATTTGCCACCTCTCTTTCTATCTCTATCTCAAGAGTCTAACACGTGGAACGGTGGAAGAAGTCAAGCTTGACTTGTGGCTATGTATGTGTTGTATAGTGATTATTGGATGTTATTATTATATCAAGAGTTGGTAGTACACCCTCCCTTTAGGGCCGCCCTGACTATTTTGAGGCCCAGGGCAAAAATCTAAGATGGACCCATTGTTCATATTATACCAAAATATCTCGACAACAACCAGTTATACTGATATCAATATAAGAAAGAATAACGATATCTATACCCCTTAAAAACTGTACGTTCACTCCTATTTGTATTTACACCCCATTGAAATTTTTTAAAATATTATAATTTGTAAACACACCCGCATATTACCAAATATGCCATTTCTTTTAATTTCTATTGAAAAATAAGATAAATTAATCAATTAAAATGTAAAAAAGAAAATAAAAAATTGGAAGAGCACATCTACCGCGGTCTGCGGAATGCGGATTCGGGATGCATTGTTTTTTTATATAATGATACTTGGTAATAAAAAAACCTCCATTTTTTTTTTTTTTTTATGTGAAACCTCCATTTTTTTTATATAATGATTACCAATTCTGATTAATTGGTAATCATAATTGGGTTGAGTGTTGAAATTCGAGATCATACATCATTTGTCTTAGCAGCTTGCGTCCAAGTTTCCAAGTAGGTCACTCGCCTCAAATTGCTGAAGCTTTAGCAATTCCTTGGCTTTAGCATTTTATTTGGGATGGAATCATGAGGCTACAGCCTCCATTTTTTGTTTCTTTAATTCTACTTTCAGACGGTCTGTTGCACGGTTATTTTTTCGGTTAACTCAACAAGTATTTAAAATTGATATTAATTTTTCATCTGTTTTTGATAATTAAAGGAAAAAAAAAAAAAAACAAATTGAAAACGTCATTAAAAATAAATGTGTTTTAAACAGAAGCATTAAAGACCAAATTTTGAGTTGATTGTCTATCAAGTCTATTTTTATGCCACATAGGAAGCAAGTCTCTTGATATTATTGTCATGTCAATGATTTTTGGTATCCAAGCCGTTTTTGCATCGGAAATGCTTTCATAATAAACCTACAACAAAACAAATGGCACATTCAATCACATAATTACTTACCATTTATATATATTACATTATTAATGCTTTTGATCTTTGAATTTGATTCTTGTTGTGATAGGGATGGATTTGCCACCTCTCTTTCTATCTGAAGAGTGTAACACATGGAATGGTGGAAGAAGCCAAGCTTGACTTGTGGTTAGACATGATGCCATTTCAGTTCTAACCATGGAACCGAATCGGAACCACCCCTTCCGGATGCGATCGGAACTGATTCCGGTTCCAAAAAAATGACAAACCGAACTAGAACCGCTGGTTCCCGATTTTTTTCTTTAAAAAAAATTAATTAATTTTTTGTTAGCCGTTGGAGGCCCAACGGCCTGCTGATGTCAGCAGACCGTTCATTTTTCCCCACTCCAATTTTCTCCCAATTCTCTCTAATATTCATTTCTCTCTCAATTATCAATTCTCCAAGTTTCCAATTCTCTCTCAATTACTAAGTTATTAAAATTTATTTTATTTGCTTTTACTAAGTTTCCAATTCTCTCTCAAATTTATTTCCATCAAACTTTTCACATTTTTTCTTCAAGGATTTTTACAATTCAATTTTTTAAATGGCAAGTGGAAGTGGAAACAGTCCAAGGCATTCCATTTCGATGAAAGGTAAGGGTTCAAGGCATTCCATTTCGATGGAGCAAATCTGGAGGATATGACTCATATCGGAAGCATATAACGAACAAACATCCAGACACACATGCCAGATCGAGTTCACAAGCCCAAATTTCCAGGTACGCTACCCCTAACCAACAATTATTTAAATATAGTGATGAAAAACATAGAGAAGAATTAGCTAGAAAGGTTGCAGTAGAACATTTACCATTTAGTTTTGGTGAAAAAGTTGGTTTTATTAATTATTGTCAACAAGCATTAAATTCTACTGCATGTCGTGTTTCTGTGTTTCTAAAGCCACTCTCACAGAAACACTTCAAAAATTTTATTACAAAGAAAAAAACGAAGTTGGAAAAATATTGGAAAAAATATAATGGTCATGTTTCCGTATGTGCCGACATATGGAGTGACCATTAGCAAATGCATTCATACTTTGGTAGCCATTATATGGATAGTGCATGGACTATCAAAAAAAAAAAAGAATTCTTACATTTAGAGTTTTTAATAATGCACACACTGTTGCTAATATTTTTAGACAGCTTAGAATTATTTTTCAAGAGTATAAAATTGAAAACAAAATTTTTACATTTGGTTTTGATAATGCTTCCAGCAATACCGTTGCTATTCTTACTTTAAATGATTTATGCAAACCTTATATTGGTAGAAAAAAAAAATCATCAAAGATGTGCATTCCATGTTTTAAATTTATGTGTTCAAAAAGAATTAGAAACACCTCAAAATTTTATTTAACCTATTAAAGATGTCCTCTATTATTTGCGGAAACATCCTTCTACAATGAAAACATGGACAAAATTTTGTAAACAAAATGGTAGGCATGCCATTAGATTTCCTCGTGATTGTCCAACACGTTGGAATTCTACTTATAAATTGCTTGCTCAAAGTTATGATTATAGGGATTTATTAGTTAGTTTTATTAAATATATTGTTAGTCACGTTAATCTTTATTCAAGCCATTGGGATGTTTGTACAAAAGTTTGTAGTTTGTTAAAAGTCTTTAATAATGCTACTAACAATTTATCTGGTATTTATTATCCTACAACTAATTTATTTATTATTGAGAGTCTTAATATTGCTGGTGCCTTTTCTCATTGTGCATCCGACTTACAGTTACAGTAGTCTGTTACTGTTATGAAGGAAAAATTGTTAGACTATTATAAGGAGTTTCCAAATATTTATTTGATTACAATGTGTTTTGATCCACGTTGTAGATTAGAAAATTTATCTGAATATCTAACTGCTTATTATCATCAATGTTTACAACTAGATTATGATGTTGATGCATCTTGTTTTAGAGTAAAGACATTATTGTATGAGTTATATGATGAATATCTTAGAATTTAGGGTTCATCACTGAACATAGATGTTCCACAAACTCAAAATGTATCTCATTCATCATCATCCTCTGGATTTATGAGTTTAGGGTATAATTTGTTATCCAAAAAAACCAAAAAATTATGAGGTGCTTCTTCATCAAGCTCGACCACGTATTCCGGGCTTGAATGTTATCTAGGTACCTCTTTTGAGTTTATGGAAGACACTGATGTTAAAAAATTTGATATCCTACACTAGTGGAATGAGCATGAAATATACTTTCTAGTCTTGGCTATTATAGCCAAACAAATTTTTTCAACACCAGTTTCTATGGTGGCTGTGGAACAAGAGTTTAGTGCCGGTGGAAATATTATGGACGCAAGACGTTCGCTTTTGAATCCGAAATCAATTGAGATACAAGCTTGTGTTGATGGTTGGACCAAGGCGCAAAACAAACAACAAGAAATCGATCAAGATGTACCTTACGATTTCTTCAAAGATGACCAACCTAGAGGAAGTGGAACAGATGATCATGACAACGATTAGTTACGATGCCACCTCACACCGGTACATCACGTGTCCACGTCATCACCAAACCTTATACAAGGTAAAAGAAATTCGTGGCCTTTGATTCCTCTAAACCCCAAGAGGATACGTAAGCAACTTAATTGTGGTAAAAATTAAGTGCAATGCTAATTTTACATTCTTTTAGTTTTATTTTAATTTATTTTTTTAATATGCCATATATTTATTTTATTTTAATTTCAGGTGACCCAATAAAATGCATTTACAATTTTACATGTTAATTTTTTTTAATAATAATAAATATAAGTAAAAAAAGGAACCGAAATTGCCAGAACCGGAACCGGAACCGGAATCGGAACCGGAATAGCCAATTCCGAACCAGAATCGGTGCCATGACTACTTGTGGCTATGTATGTGTTGTATAGTGATTATTGGATATTTAACACTATAAACAGGCACATCACCACTTAGCAGAGTTGGTAGTGCACCCCTTCCACATAAATGAAATTTAGAATTCGAAATCTGACCATCCCAATATCTTGTTTCACTCTATTTCTATATCCAATCCAAAAAATAATCTAAATATCCAATCTAATATATATATATATATATATATATATATAATTGGTTTAATTTAATCCAAAATAAATACAAATACTTCTAGTGTGGTTTAGATTTACTAGGGTTAGAGTTAAATTTAATATATATATATATATATATATATATATATATATAGGAGTGTGTATTTTCGGTTTGGTTTGGGTTGAATCTTAATGTCAAATCAAACTAATATGCATCGGTTTGACTATGTTTCAACCCAAACCGAACCAATGTGATTTGTCAAACCGATTCAAACCAAACCAAAAAAGGTTGGATTTGTTTGGATAGATTTATTGGTTTAAGTTTGAACCCAATTTTATTTTATTTATTTTTTGTATTATTATAAGAAAATTATTTAAATATAAAAATTTAAACATAGGTGTTATTTAATTATTCTGAAAATTAAGAAAAATATTATATAATTAACAAATTAACAAGTATCATAACATAAAAATAAAACTTTTCAAAAATAAATAAATAACAGAAAAACAAACACATGTTCTAAAAAGTATTAAAAAAAAAAAAAAAGGAGTAATTATATTTTATTTATTAAGATCATGTTTACTAATAAATAATTAAACTCAAAAAAAGTAATTAAGTTCATGATTTCATAATTCCAATGTTTACTAATTTTTAGGAAATTAAGTTACGTGGACCCCTATTAAGTTACTAATGGTAAGTGAACTTGATTCTTCTCACTCACCTAGGAATCAAGTTCTCTTTCCTATTTCAAAAAAGTAATTCAAGTCTTTTTACTATATTATCCTCACTTATAATAATTAACAAAAAAAAAATGTATTTCCACTTTATCATTCTCTTCCGGGGATTGTATTTTTACTAAAATAAAATGTCTTTTTACAAAATTATCCTCACTAAAGTACGATTTTTTTTATCGTAGATTTCATGAATATACATAAAATCTTGATGATTATTATTATTGACTTATTGCACCGATTCTATATTTATATATATCAAATCTAGAATGAAACCAATTATATATATATATATACAGATTTTCTATTATCAGTTCGTCCTGACAATAAATATATCAGGACGAAGAATGTGGATCACTAGATTTACATACTTTGACTCAAAGTGTATGCACTTGTTAAAACTTCTCCACAATCTATTGTCCACATTCTTCGTCCTGATATATTTATTGTCAGGATGAACTGACAATAGAAAAACTATATATATATATATATATATATATATATATAGTCTTTCTATTATCAGTTCGAACTGACAAAAGTTATATCAGTTCCTTGTATGTGAATCACTGGATTTAAATACTTTGACTGACAAGTGAGTACAGCCAAGTCAAAGTATTTAAATCCAGTGGCCCACATGCAAGGAACTGATATAACTTTTGTCAATTCGAACTGATAATAGAATTTATATATATATATAATTGAGAATGAAGTGTCTTTAGAAAATAAGTGTATAATGAGATTTGAATTGTCAAAAGAAACTCTCTATTATAAATTCAAGGGCAATTACCAAATAAGTCCTGAGTTTGCGTTTTAGTGGATTACGCATTCAGCCTTGTTGTGGGAGTAGCAGAAGATGACCAACCGATCGATCAACCGGAGATCAGATCAGATGGTCAGCAAATATGAGATGTAAACACTAGGTTATGAAGAGCAACGTGCTTATTCTAAAAAGCTTCAATTTTATTATGATTTTTCATCATAAATATAGAACTCTTACAAGGAGTCCAAGCCAGTCCAGTGTACAAAATCCCACTAAAAGTTTGTGCAAATTATTAAGCCAACTGCAATGGTGAGGTGCATTTCAAATTGCAGCCGAATTTGAGAATGATAACGTGCAACCAACACAATTATCCCTATGATCAATCAGCTAAAAGACCAAGTCAGGAGGTGTCAAAATTGTTACGACTGCTTCTTCTTCTTCTCTAAATAAGAGTGGTTTCGTTGGAAGTTTAACACAGCCCATACCAGGTGCCACAAACCGATTTCTGGCCAGAGTGCAGCTGGAGAATACAACAAGCAGTTATTCGTTTGCCAAAGCAGGAAATTGCTGAGGCGGGTCTCACCAGAACTTCGTATTAGGACGTCTGGATCAGGAGCTACAGACATGTACATGTGCTTTTCAATATCTACCGAATTCATCGTTATAGGATGCTCTCCCTGAATCTTCTCTTTCTGTTCAATTCTACAAGCTTTTGATGCTTCAGCTTCATCTTTATCATCACAGTATCCTTTCATAACACCATTGCAAGCTTTATCCAATTTCTGTTTACAGGAGTATTGAATTGCATGCACAATCTCATCACCAGAAGTATAGGCCACACAGACTAAGAGCACCGCGTTGGTGTTGTCAGCCGTGGCCATCATCGCTTTCTCTGCTGCAACCCTAACAGGCTCACTCAAAAGTTTCAAATTCCCTATAAAATATACTCTGATACCATACTGATTCACAATACTTTGTTCCTTAAGCAGCCCATTAATTTTATCTAACAGTAGATCCATCAGGTTTTGAACCTCGCTGGGCTGTCTTTTAAAATTTTCAATGCTGAAGGCATAGATTGTCACGTACTTGACTCCTAATTCATAGCAATAATTAAGTATAGACATCAGAGATGAAAACCCATCCCTGTGGCCAGCCCCTTCTTCCAGATTCTTCTTCTTACTGTACCTTCGATTTCCATCCATGATAAATGCAAGATGATTTGGTATGGGTCCAACAGAGAGAAAACGAAACAAGCATCTTCTCATAACAATACCCAGACTACAAAACAACTGATCTGCAGTACCCCCATCACCATATCTTCTCATTTTGCAAACCTGAATTAATATCACCAATTAACCTGTTTAAAGCAATTACGATTAGTTGACACTGACGCAGAATGTTTGCTCTTCAAATTCAATAATTAACATCTAAAACTTCATTTTCTACATTGTTTAGGCCCTTATTTAAAGAAGTTTCACTATGCAATAAAAATCAGCAACTCTTTGAGCCAAAACCTATTCAAGAAAAATGAACTAACTTTATTAGGAAAATCAAGTCTCCAGAGAGAGTTCAACTAGCCATGCTTTTGCAATTATGTATTTATATTTCATAACTGAAACTGAAACAGTGGTCCTATGTTTTAAAGCACAGGTACATGAATTACACTGTTAACAAATAGCATTAACCTTTTGGGATTTTAGCAAAAATGCCCCTATTTTGAGTTCAAGTTGCAAAATTACCCCTTTCATGGAAAAAGTTGCAAAACTGCCCCAATCTTCCCAAAATACCCTCACTTAATTCAATAATTTTTTATGGGTAGATAATATATGTTGAAATTTTTCAAGACTGAAACAAAAATTTAGTAGCGAATGTTCAACATATATATTATCAATCCATAAAAGTTTTAGTAGTTGAAACAAAATGAATAAGACTTCAAAAAAACAAAAAAAAAAATGTGCTTCGGGTCAGGGGGTGACCCAATACCCGAAGCACAATTTTCAAGACACTTGTAATAAATTAATTTCATGAAACTCTTTAATAACATGACAGGAGTATCAAGCATAGCAACAACAGTTCAGATATTCTCTACAATCGACTAAATAATGTTGGATTCTCATGATTGGTCATATTAGTCTCCATTGATCAATGTTACAAACAATAACAAAGAAGATGAATCTGAAAAATATTGTTGTATGTATAATACCACAAACAACATTTCCATTAGATTAGAATTTAGAAAGCAGACTAACAATGACAATAATGATTAGAGTTTAATATTGAATCCCGGCTTGATAATATGAGCATGACCAATGACCAAATGAAAGCTGGCCATGCAAGATTGTTCATGATCTTGTAGAACAACTAGGATCAGCAGGCTTTTAACAAATTCATAAGTTGAAAGTTCAACCAATCCACATACAAATCAACATAATTAGCTAGCCAACATATCACTATTACTACAATGTATACTCTTGAAAAGCATACATCATATTTTACCATTCAACTGTCTTAAAAAAATTCATATTAGTAACGCAAAAGTTTGAGAAGACACCAATAGCTGACAAAGAGTTTACACACTTAAATACTGAAACTGTAATCACTACAATTCACTCTTTAATACTGAAACTTTCAGTATCTTCTAATAAGCTCAAAAGACAAAGATATCTACATCATCTAATTTCTTTGCGAATCCACCCAATTTTGTTATAATGAACAGAGGCATCCAAGTGAGTTGGACAGACCAGTTTCTTCCTTCAGATCTGTGCTTCGGGTAGGCCTGACCCGAAGCATCAGGTAGGGGTGACCAAACCAACCAGGCTAATTCTGTTTCCAAATAATTCTTTGTGGTGTGAATATCATAGAGAATTGTATTAAAAGAATTGCATTCTTGCATGTTTTGAGTTTGAGAAATGGTAAAAGACTATTTTTTTAATTTATTTTTTTGAAATAGTAAAAGACAAGAATTATCATACTAATGTTTTGAGTTTTGGCCTGAGCGTATTGGAAGTCTCTCTCACTATTGTATTGATCCATTCAATCACAATCATTCAAACACAATGCCATTCAAAATCTGTATCAAAGAATAAATAATAATCGGAAACTTGAAAGAATAGCCTAAAAAATAATTGGACCAAAATTGGTTGCAAGCGTGTGTGTGTGTATATACTTAATGGAAAGACCATACTTTGATTAGCACTAGTGGGAGCCAAATTTGTAGTATTGAACCTTAAATATAATATATATGCATATTTTTTTTTATATATGAATACAAACTTATTTACAAAATATTTACAATAAAAAATTGTTAGTACTTCTAATGTTGCAATAAAAGTTGTAGGCCTGACAATAATCCTTGGTTTGGAAACACCCTCTGGATATTTATATTTACAGAAAGAGTATATAAAACCAAAAAGAAAAATAGAAAACCTTTTCCAAAGCTCGAGTATGTATAATAATGCCTAATAATTCAACTGTTTTCTGTATCAATATTTTGTCTTTAAACATTTAACAAGACATCATTTGAGTTCCATCTACTATATTTCTGGTAATCTGTATCTCTTCTTCTAAATAATTAGGAATCTGTCATAAGCAAAACCACAATAGGGGCAAAGTGCATAAAACCCATCAGGCAACCTAACAAAAGGAACCTGTAATCAATTTGAAATTTCTACGTCGGAAATTTGAAGCTATTTAGAACATAATACAACACTCAACCAAATCTAAGACAAACAATGAGAATATATCACACTTCTAAGAAAAACGACAATTAAAAACTTGCACTATTCATTTAAAGACTAAGAAAAGCTGAAAAACAATGAAGAAATTAAATAAGTTCCAACAGATTTTCTTATTAAATAAGATGAAATTGAAGATTGCCAGAAACTAAAATTATTTTCACATCACTTCCACAAAATCAAATGCAACAATCTCAATATATCCAAACAATAGAGTTCAACTTAAAGTTTTCAAGTGAAAACATTACAAATTACACAAATATCCACCTGAAATAACAACAACAACAAAAAAATCTTCCCCGAAAAATACCACCAAAACACCAAATTAGATAGCAATAACAATAAATTAATAGAGACCGATCATTCAAAAAATCCAAATAATAACACAAACGAAAAGCTCAAAAGTTGAAGAAAGTTGACCTGATGCTGTAATTCCAGTATCTGTTAGATCCAGCAATCAAAATAGGGATGCTTTTTATTTTTCTCCTCTATTTTCTCTTTTTTTTGCCGACTAACTCTTCTCTTATCTCAATCCCCTTTTTTTTTTTTATTCTTATTTTTCCACCTCTTCCACTTGTAACCTAGCATAGCTTTGCCACCTTTAATCCCAAATTGCCATTGTCCCATTTATTTATTTTTTTTATCTAAACTTTTTTGCACCAAGATAAGTCTATCTTAGACTTGGGCTCGAGGCATGTGTTTGGGCTTGGATACTAGGATTGGGAAAATTTCTGGGATTGGGGTATTACATGTTCACTGACCTCTTGCTGTATGACAAACTATAAATGAAATAAGATATATAAAATCACGTTTATACCCTTATCTATTAATACATACTTTTCTTGGTAATTTTGAAATAGTAACAGGATATATATGTTATTTCAATACAAAAGAAAATATGTGGAGCTATAATTCGAGAATCATTCACAAAAGGGGAAAAACCAATGCAAGAACTATAATGCTACTGCAAATCATATGTATAAAACAGTGGGGAAAGGGAAAAAAGGAGATACTATATATATATATATATATACACCATGCAATATTACCTCAAAGTGTTGTTCCCAATACTGTCAGAAGTTGAGGATGGAGATGGAGCAACCTAAAACAGAGTAAAAATCATAAATTTACTGACTGCAGTAAGAAAAAAAAAATACTGTATTTGGGCTCAATAAAAATGATAATCTGATTGAAAAAAAAAAGGGAAGAAAAGGATTAAGGTTTTGTGAACAGAACATCACATGTGCATGCAGAAATTGATAGTTTCCAAACAATGAACCAATGGGATTTAGTACACAATGTATTCATTCATTCGACAAAATTTAACACCGGTAAACCACTCAAACAGGAATGCATGTGCTGCATACAAACAAGGAAGCAGTATCAAATATTTAAATTGCCCCGTTCGTAATATTTTCCCACAACCTCACTAACAGAACAGAAAAACAACTCAAATTTTATAGGGCATCTAAACATGTCCAAAGAGAATGATCTTTTAGTTAAAAGTCACATTTGGCCTAATTCTTGGTCATTATGTACTTCACATATGCTGCAACAAGCAGAAAATGCACACTTATGATATAATCCACATCTATGTTGGTAAATCTTAAGTTTATATGGAAAATGCAAGATCATATTCTTCCTAATTATATCAAAAACCATGTAATTGTATGAAACAAAGAGCATGTAAAGGAGATAGATGTGCAGCTCATCTTGTGTATCACGAGCTTAGTATAGCTCAAAGGCGAAATTTGCATCCACACAGCAATAAAAGCCCTTAATGATATAATCAATATATTTATAATACCACACCCTGCATATCTGAGAGCAAAAGAAAATATCTTCATCCATATATAATGAAAGTCTATGAGAATTAAGTTCTACCATGTTTACACGAACAAAATTATCAGAATTCAGAATACAAAACCTAACCCAACAGAGAAAACAAAACCATGAATAAAATCCATTTACTTCACCAAGTAATAATGTAGCTCTCTTTCACTAGAAGAGCCCATAAAATTTATAAAAGGTAAAAGCTTTCTAATTGCAATCCAATCCAATAAGAGACAGAACTTACTTCCCATTTGATTTAACCACAAAGACATAAAATTTGGCAACATACGTTTCATATACAAGCTTCAACAAGCAAATAAAACATAAAAATCACAACCCTATTAAGTGACCAACAAATTAAACCAACCCATCATAAAAAATAAAAAATAAAAAATAAAAAACCGAACCTTGGGGTGGGCAGACAAAACCGGAATTCCTTTAATGGGAGGATTGTGGTAGGGGTGGTGGTGGTGGTGGTGGTGTTGTTGTCGGTTAAGAGAAGGCCTGACGACATGGTGGTTGTGGTGATTGACATCCAAACGAGGCCGAGGGTGAGGAGGATACCAAAGAGGGAAGGCCGTGGTGAGGTGGGTACCCACCGTTACTGGGATTGGCGACGGTGACCGTCTGATCTGTTGAATTGGGACGTGAAGGCTTTGGTATGAAGCCGGGAAAAAAGGATAAAAGGGGAAATAAATTGATTGATCACATCTGAATTGGAAAAGGACACCGAGGGAATTAAGGCAGTTGTGCAAAAGAAAACTTACCCTTATGAAAACTTAAGGCTCTTTTATATATATAAGATATATATTACAAAGAAAAGAATTAGAGCTTACAACAATATAGTCCATTTTTAATTATTGAGCTATTGACCTGAATGATACAGTACACTTAAAGATAATTAAGTATAAGTGCTTGGCAGAGAACCCATTAGAATAAGTGAGTGAATAACAGTGTCCGAGACATATATAGAAAAGCCTTTACACTTATTGAACATCCACTATGTTCTTTCATTGAGACATTTTCACAAACACGTTGTACATGGCAAGTAAAATATAAAACAACAGCATTATTTCAGAAAATTTTAGTACAATTACAAACCCAATAGCAAGACAAAGACAGGGAATAGCAGAAAACAATTACAAACCCGTTTCAAGTTTCCATGTTTTGTACTTTTGTATGAGATAAAACTACTATGCACATGTATAATTACAGTTTAATTATCAACTTAAACTCTGATTCAAAGCAACATGTATAGTATTCAAGGAAGTAAACACAAAACAAGAAAAGCAGAAAGTGGTGAGTGGAGGTGGAAATCTTACCAAAAACAAGATCCCATCAACAATCTGCAACTCCGATGATAGAAAGTGGTGAGAAAACTGAAAGAGGAGGAAGCTGAGCTCCAGATTCCGATGGCGGACGGCGATGAGAAGCCAAAGACTGTTCAGATGAAGAGTTTGGCGGTAGCTGCCAATTGGCTGTGAGAAGAAGTGAGGGAGTGTCCGAGTGAGCGGTGGATACCATATATAGTAGTTGACTTGCTGGACTCTGCTGGTAAACTTCACTTTGCTCCCTATTGTGTTTTGCATTCTCACTTTTTGAACAATATATTTTTAATTTGTTTTAGATGACCTAAATTATGACAAAAATCTTGACAGTAGAACATAATAGGAAATACAATAGCAACTAAATTATTGAAATTTAAAAAATATAAAATATTAAAAATATTAAAAAAAATTGAACTTATAGACATAAAATAATTATTTAATCGTTCAGAAGCTTCTATTAATTTTGAGCATTACACATGTGAACAAGAAGTCTATATATATTTATAAAATTAAAATTATATTTTCACGAAACATAAAAAGATATATATTGATACATTGAATGAAATTCAATGAATAAATAAGAGTTACAATGAATATATATCCGCATTGGTGAAATTGGTTTGCATCTCTCCCTTTGTTATTAGCTCATCAATCACCTCATCTACATGAGTAAAAGCAAAATCTAACGCTCTCCTCTTCACTGCCAGTCATGTCTTCCTCCAAGTGAGCATTATACTTGTGTTGCTGTTTTGCTAGGTAGATTTGGACTTATAGATGAGGCAAGGAGTTTTTTTAGATCAAATAAGAGCATATGGAACTGAAGTTCCTCCAAGTGTTTGGGGAGCTTTGCTCGGAGCTTGTCGAATCCACAAAAATAATGCCTACAAAAAAATTTAGACAACTGTTGTAAGAGATTAAAGGGGCATGGGCATGGCTAACAGCTAGTACTCTTTATTCTTTAAAGGGCTTTTCAAAGTTTTATAAAAATACAAGACAAAAAAGGATGTTAACATATTTTAACATAATTAAAAAAATGTCTACTTAGATACAGCGAACAATGCCATGTAAATCGTAAAACTATAACATAATCCTTTTACATTAATGTATTTAAAACTATACAGGCAATTTTTTTATATATATATTTTCTCAAATAATTACCACTTTTAACTATATTTGCATTCTTTGCTTGTTTGATCTCTAAATTATCAAAAATACATCAATTTGGTTCTTATATTAGTCAATCATTAGTTAAAAATACCACATGTCAACACCCTATTGGTGGGGTCAATACCTTGGGTACTGACCAGTCAGTACCCGAACATTGTCCAAAAGAAAAAATCTTAAAATATAATGCTAATGATTACAATTCACCTAAATGGAGCAATTGCCTAGAAGAACTTTTACAAAAGAATAAAGTTGCACGAGATACTCTTCGAGAGACGAAATATATTTATACAAGTAGAGAAGTGGGTAAGAAAGTAACAAATATCACATGCCATGTGAATAGAAAAAAAAAAAAAAAAAAAAAAAAACCGACAAAAGTGATAGAATGAAATCTGTTAGCCAACCTCCTCCATGATTCTTTCATTTTCTATTGATATTCTTTAAGAAACAATCATGTATCATTGACCGTAAACTCTTGTCTATTATTACCTTGATACTCTCCATGGTTCTAAGAGACTATTAAAAAGATTGATTGATTGTAATATGTATATATTATACGAATGAATGAAGAAGTGAAGAAGAAACACAGCAGAACATACTGCAAACATTCAAACTCTTTATCGTATCAGAGCAATAGTGTTAAAGAGCCTAACTCGATTCACATTTCTTTTCTCTCAAACAATGTCTTCACCTACTACCTCTAATCATCCATCTCTAAAATTCCAGTGATAATCTCAACTGGAAACAACACCTCTTCATAGTCCCACAGCCTCATCTCCATTAATACTGCTACACAAATCCCCTTCAAGCTTTTTAGGGGAGGAAACTATGCCTTCTGGTTAGGGATGGCAAGTGTACTCGCCGAGCTGGGTACCCGGCCTTACTCGGGCTGGAAATCCTTGGTAGTACCCGAACATTTCTTACCCGGCACCGGGTAAGGAATATCTGGGTACCCGGCTTGTTGTGTGCTGGCTCGGGTTTGGGTATACCCGATACTCGGCTGAAACCCGGTTTTTTTTTTATAGAATTTTTTTTTTTTTAAATGTCAAACTAAAAAAAAAAAAAAAAAAAAAAAAAAACCCTATATATATATTTTTTTTCAAAATACCTATTCCCTATCATCTCACTTTACCAAATCTTCCTCGGTAAACCATCTTCCACCGCCAACCCTAATTTTTTGTTTTCTTACATTTTAAACACAATAAATTATACAAACCTTTCTTTACCATTCTTCAAAAAAATTTACACAAAAAATTCTCAAACCTCTACTAGAACGTCAACACTACTTGAACTAAAATATCTTTGAATCATCATTGTTTTCAATCACATTCTCACCGTATGATACAAATAGTAGTGGAGTTAAAAATGATTGGGTAGTATCATATGTTTCTCAAAAAAAAATATAAAATAAAAAATAAAAAATGCGGCCATAGAAGACCTTTATGGAGATTCAAATAGCAGTGGAGTTATTTTTGTAGTATTTTTAAACATATTTATTTCTTACCATTTATAAATAAATTAAGAGTGAATTTCATATATTTTAAAAATGAATCAATTGAATTGAAAGCAATAATTAATATTTTTAATTTGTTACCATTAATATTTTATTAAAACTATTATTTAAATTTTTTGGTATGTTATCATTAATATATTGACATTTATATGTTTATAAAATTTACCATCAATTCCTTAAAAAACATATGTTACCATTAATTTGATATTTTAATTTATTTACAAAAAATATTTATTTTCATCATTATATATATATATATATATATATACAGTGGTTCTCTCATAAGGGATCCCTTATTTTAATTTCGGTAAGGACCACCATGAAATCATATAGATTTGAATGAATTTTAATCTGAATTTTTTTGTGAATGATAAGTTCGTTGAAATCTACCTATGAATAAAATTTGAGAATTTTTCAAGCACGAAAACTATTTTTACCGATTTTTTTAAATACGAAGGCATTAGAAAAATAGGCAAAATATAGGAAATTCAAGAAAAATAGTTTTCGTGCTTGAAAAATTCTCAAATTTTATTCATAGGTAGATTTCAACGAACTTATCATTCACAAAAAAATTCAGATTAAAATTCATTCAAATCGATATGATTTCATGGTGGTCCTTACCGAAATTAAAATAAGGGATCCCTTATGAGAGAACCACTGTATATATATATATATAGTTTTTTCATTGTTAGTTTTTTCTGATATAAAATATACTTTGACTCAAAGTGTATGCACTTGTCAAAACTTCTCTATAATATATAGTCCACATTCTTCATCCTGATATATTTTATATCAAGACGAACTGACAATAGAAAGACTATATATATATATATATATATATATATATATATATACAGTGGTTCTCTCATAAGGGATCCCTTATTTTAATTTCGGTAAGGACCACCATGAAATCATATCGATTTGAATGAATTTTAATCTGAAATTTTTTGTGGATGATAAGTTCGTTGAAATCTACCTATGAATAAAATTTGAGAATTTTTCAAGCACGAAAACTATTTTTACCGATTTTTTTTAAATATGAAGGCATTAGAAAAATAGGCGAAATATAGGAAATTCAAGAAAAATAGTTTTCGTGCTTGAAAAATTCTCAAATTTTATTCATAGGTAGATTTCAACGAACTTATCATCCACAAAAAAATTCAGATTAAAATTCATTCAAATCGATATGATTTCATGGTGGTCCTTACCGAAATTAAAATAAGGGATCCGTTATGAGAGAACCACTGTATATATATATATATATATATATATATATATATAATATAGTAAAATGGAACCTAACATTGACACGTGTCATCGTGTGGTGGTTTTATCATTAAATTTTTTGTTAATTATTAATTATAATCTATTTAATAATATAATATATAAAATTTACGCAGCCACTTTAAGGTCATTAAATGATAAGCTAAATTCTAGGGGAATGGTGGTTGGAGTACTCTACGGTTTTTAATTTCAACATTCTAAACTAATTAATATTGTGAGATTACTAATATTCTACTGTACAACATTCTTCAAATACCTTATATGCATAATGCATGTATTAATGAATATAATGACCATTAAATAGTTATAACTATATTATATCAATTGTTTCATTTTCCAACAAGTTAAATATTAAATTACTAATCAATTAAAACTCGCCACATGTCATCGTGAGAGAGCTTTGGCTTTAAATTCCATTATAGTTTCATTTAACTCCTATGCATGCATTTATATATTATGCTGATTTGTTTGACCCATAAATCACAAACGAAGAGACAATCTAATAATCAAGATGCAATCTTATCATAAATGGGATAATGAATTTTTTTTTTTTTTTTTTTTTTTTTAAAAAAAGGGGGATGAGGAGTGCTAGAATCACCCTCTCAATCCACTCTCTCAATCCATTCTCTCTTCTCCTTTTGACACTTGTCCATTATTTATTGTTTTTGAAATAAATTTTAGAGCCATCATTAATGAATTGTTTTTATATGTTATTTACAATTCAAACCATCATATCTTCCCAAATTACCCTTTTGTTTACACCAAATTGTCAAGTCCTTTTCTTAAATATTAATAATATTATTATTTTATATACCTCTTTTTTATTTTCTAAAATATCATAACAAACACAGTAATTATTTTTATGCAATTTGAAAAATATAGTTAAAAAAATTAAAATTTTATTAATAATATAAAAACTCAAATATACTAAAAAAACGTTAAGATGTCGATGTTTATTGTATTTTGATAAATTTAATATTGTTAATAATATATTTGCTAATTTTCTTTTTAAAATAAATATAAAATAAATTTAATAAAGATTATTCAACCCATTTTACCTTTGAAGATTTTTGCTCACATATTTGGAAATGACAATTTGGTATGATGGCTCTAAAACTTATTTCTAAAAAGTTAGGGATAGTGGGTTGAGAGTAGGGATTAGAGATGCACATACAAAATAAAATTCATTAGTGCATTTTATATAAAATGTGTATATATACTTAGGGAGTTAGGGTTTTCAAAGAATAAAAATAAAAATAAAAATATATATTATAATTATATTTATATATGTTGGGTGGAAATGGTGATGGGGGACCTCCCCTCTATCCCCATCCCCATTTCAATATAATTGTGGGGAAAATGGGGAAATGGGGGGACCCCTCCCCATTTCAATTTGGGGATGATTTTTCTCCCCATCCCCACACATTTCCCCATTTTCCTCCAAAAAAAACCCCAAATGGAGATGGGAACATGGGGAATTGGGGCCCTAGGGAAAAATGTGTATCTCTACTTGAGAGAGTGTATCTAGCACTCCTCAAAATGGGATAATGAAAAGAGGTAATCCTATCATCATTGTGATAATGAATTAATGGAGGTATTTTAATTTTACTTTTGCTGTAGATTTTTGCATGCTTCATATGTTGAGTTAAATAGTAACAATAACCTTTCATATGGTCCATAATTAATTAATTAAAAAAAAAATAGATTTGCTTGCTTCATTTACTGGGTTAAGTTATAATGGTAACCTTTCATATCCAACTAATTTGTTGAATTATTTCAATGTGGTATTAAAAAAAAAAAAAAAAAAAAAAATTACTCCTACTTTTGGTGCAGATTTGTATGCTTCATATCTTGGGTTAAGTAATAATGGTAATTTTATAATAATAATAGATTTTTTTATTTATTTATTTTTCTTTTTACTTTTGATATGGTTATGACATGTGACAATCATAAATATTATTAATTTTTTATTTTTTTAAAAATATATAATATGATTATTATAATATATCATATATCTATATAATATATAAAAACTGACCGAGAGCTTTAGCTATAAATTTCAATTCAAGAGGTATTCTTACAATATAATCAATGAAACAATCCTATAATTAAGGAGATTCTTTGAATTGAGTGCTAGAGTTTCAATGGGAAGCTACATAGACCTCTCAAGTTAATTGTCCCATCGTATTCTCTTGAAATAGACTTCTACCGATAATTATTATTTTTTTATTTTGTTTTTCAAGATTTTTGATCTTTATTTTGAACTCGGGTCGTACCACAATTGGTGTTGTATTAATATTGATATAGATGTGGAATTAAAAAAATAATTAGAAAATTTTCAAAATAAAAAAGAATAATTAGAATTCCACACATATTCCAGAATTAATTAAAATAATAATTAACTTTTAATAATAAGAAAAAACAAAAGACTTAAGGAAAAAAAAAAAAAAAATGCTTTCATATCCAACAGGCATAAAAGTGTTTAAAAACAATGAAAAGCAATCTCATCATTATATGATAATGAATAAAAAATGATTTAATGAATCAAGAACCCGTAATTAATTAAAAATAAAAATTAGGATTCCTTAATTCCCCAAACTAACATTCTATCCCACAATTAATTAAAAATAATAATTAAATCTATATAATAATCCACAAGCTATCCTTTCATATCCATAATAAATTAAAAATGATAATTAACTTTAAACAAAAAAAAAAAGTGACATAGAAAACCCATTTCCTATCCAATAATTAATGTTAAATTCATTTATAATCCCAAAATTAATTAAAAATATTAATTAGAATTACATAATCCCCAAAACTAACCTTCCCAATCCCATATTTTATTTAAGAAAAGAATTTCATTTTGATAATAATTCAAGAAAAACCAGAAATTTTACCAAATACCGTATGTATTAACTTTAATTGTTAAGTGGTTTAAAAAAAAATAAACTGATAAATTCTATTAAAGAAGTAATAATGACTGTCTTTAATATCATTAATTGAATTTCCGATATAAAACACAATTCCACCAAAGATTTATTCTCTAATCTCTATTGTATATTCTGTTTTTAAATTTCGATTAATGATTTTTTTATATATACAAAATTGTTGAATTGTTTTTTATTTTTTATGTTACAGATGAATCCCAACCCGCCCTATGGGGGATAGACAGCCTAGCTTCCTATACTTATAACAAGTCCGATTCTTTCAAGATCGGCAAATAGAACTGGTATGTTTGTTTCATGCTTTCCTGAGTTTTCATGATCTCATGTCCAGTGTTTTTTATTATTTCCTTTTTGAGATGTTTTTTATTGACGTTTTTCAGTTGTTCTGTTGAAGACGACATGTTCATGAGTTAGAATTGGAAATGGAATCATCAACTAATCAGATTTTGATTTGGATTTTCTTTTGGGTGGTTGAGAAAGTGAAATTGTGAATTGGATTTTTTGATATATATTGTTTTTTTTTTCATTAAAGAATAAAAATTTTCATTATTACTTTCACTAAAGTGGAAATTGCCAAAACTGACCCATCTAATTATGGGATTTTCTTTTTTAACCACATCCATACTTTTAATTGTTTTTAACCACTTTTTTGAGAAATTACTAGAAATCCCTCATATAAAAAGGGTCCCCAAACACCCTCTCTCTCTCTTTTCTCTTCTGGTCTCTCTCTCACGATCTCTCTCTCTCTCTCTCCCCACGATCTACCTCGTCTGCAAGCTTTTGAGGGTCGCCGAGCGTCGACGAAGGTGTCGTCGAGCGCCGGCGACCTTCTAGGCCACGTCCGGCGGCACTTCGTGCGACAGGATGGCGCTGCTTTTGTGCGACGGCAGTTGTTTCGTGCGACGACTACTGGTTCGTGCGACGGCTACTGATTCACCGGCGACGGGATTGCGCTTGGTTGACGACGTCCGGCGGCTCGTTGTGCTTCGCGATCGCCGGCGAATAGATCTGCAAAACAAACAAAAAACTTAAACCTAATTTGAATTTGGGGAAGAAGAAGAGGAAGAAGAAAGAGGGAAAAAAAAAACTTATCATAATTTCAATTTAGTCCAGATTTCAAGTTTGAATATTTCTATTTTAGGCATGATTTCAAGTTTGGATATTTCCATTTAGGCATGATTTCAAGTTTGTGTATTTCAATTTAGTCGTGATTTCAAGTTTGTTTCGAGGTTTAAAGAACACTATTTTCAGGGGTACTCTGGTAATTCATGGTACTAAACTGAATTTTTTATAAAAAGTGGTTATTAATAATTAAAAATTCAAAAGTGGTTAAAAACAAAAGTATGATAAGTTGGATGGCTAGTTATGGTTTTCTCTCTTCACTAAAATATCTTCAATATTTGAACAAGGCTTAAAAGCCTTTACACCTTTAATAAACATCATTATAACAAGTTTATCCTATCTAACGTATTATAATGCCTTACATATCCGCGGTGAAGAGTTGAAAATTGAAATAAAAACCTTTACACCTTTTCATGCAATGTTGTATCAAGCTGGCCGCTGAGCTCCCAATAACAATCATTCACAAATCACAAGTATAAGAACACCAGGTCTCACGGACTCTAATTAATTTCATGAACATTTCAAGTCTCTCCTTCATCAAATTGGTGCGAATCAAAGAAAGCAAATCCTTCATGATGAACTTCTCGGCTCCATTTGGTGTATCAAAATTGACTTTGTGGATATTTACAAACTCACAAAACTTCAGTGGATTTGGATTTTCAATTGGCTATCCACTAAGGTGTTTACTGTGGTAAAAGTTTGGTTATAGAAGGATGAAGATAAATTAATTTTATGGAATGTAGATATGTCATCAAACATGAAATATATATACATATATATATATATATATATATACTATATGAATGAATATAATATGTAATATTCTGAATAAGTTTGGATCCCATGTTAATGCAATTGTTCATGGATAAATTTTATTAATGCATTTAGTTTGTGGAAGCCGAAGTGTATCAGATCCTCTTTAGTAAATAAAAAAAAAATTACTGATTGCAAATTAACGGTAGCATTTAAATAGAATGAACAACATATGGTGGTTTCGCCTATAATGACAATAGATTAGTAAATACAGAATGTCTAAATGCCTTACTATCGCAATTGTATCTACATTATAATTTGGAACTAATTCACTGTTAATTATACACATGAATGAGCAAGTTGGAATTTAATTGACTTTATTCATTACCAAAAAATACTTGAATTAGGACAAGAATAGGAAAAAAATAAAGATGAACCTAAAAAATCATTGAATGCACTTGGCACATTAATTGAATCTTAAAAGCAGAATGGTCGTAAAAATTATCTCAAATTGAGTTAAATATCAATATAAATAGCTAAATTATATTATAAAATGAGAAATTAAGAAAAAATAATTGAAAAGATACATTTGAGAGAAAAGTAAAGGTAAATTTTAAATATTTTTTAATAAAACATGTGCATCACACGGGTTACACACTAGTATATATATATACAGTCTTTCTATTATCAGTTCGAACTGGCAAAAGTTATATCACTTCCTTGTATGTGGACCACTGGATTTAAATACTTTGACTGACAAGTGTATACAGTCAAGTCAAAGTATTTAAATCCAGTGGCCCACATGTAAGTAACTGATATAACTTTTGTCAGTTCGAACTGATAATAAAATTTCTGTATATATATATATATATACATAATAGACTTTATATATATATATATATAATAGACTTTTTTTCTACTTTTGATGTGGTTGTGACATGTGACAATCATAAATATTATTATTATTATTATTATTATTTTAAATCATATATCATATCATATTTAATCTTTTTGAATTAGAAGCTGACATGTGACATTTTAATTAATGATTACAAAATAATCATATCATATCATATATATATATATATATATATATATATATATATGATCAATTTTTCTATTATCAGTTCATCCTTATAAAATATATCAGGTTCGTCCTGATATAAAATATATTATGATGAAGAATGTGAACTATTAGATTTACATACTTTGATTCAAAGTGTATACACTTGTCAAAACTTCTCAATAATTTGTGGTCCATATTCTTCGTTCTGATATATTTTATATCAGGACAAATTGACAGTAGAAAAACTAATATATAATAATAGACTTTTTTATATCTATATAATATAATATACTAAAGTCAACCCCCACGTGTCGTCGTGAGGGAGTTTTAACATTAAATTTTTTATTTTCATTCATAGACATATATAATAAATTAAGAATAATGATTACACAAAATACCGACCCCGCCAATGGGAATAGATTACTTATATTCTTATTATTTTTTTACTTACATCTTATATTCTTATTAATATATATATATATATTTGCTAAAGAGATAAAGAGTCATGACTACTATTTTTATTCCAAATCAAGAGCCAAGTGAGTTTTAAGAAATTCATGCACTTAATAGTCTTTGAAAAGATAAAACATTTTGAATATATTTTATTACATTTATTATTCTAAACCAAAAGTAAAGGTGGGTTTTAATAAATTTATGAACTTACAAGATACATGACACTCATTTTAGTTGTGTTAGAGCATATCCAATGCTGTGCTAATGCTAAAATTTAGCATATGGTGCAAAAACTATCATCTAATGCAGTGCTAAATAATGTTCCAAATTTGGCATAGCAATAAATGCTTCTTTTTTTAATTACAAAAATACTATTATATATATATTTTAAATGAAATAATGAATGTATCAGTGAAATTTTCACTACAACAAAAATATGCCTTTCTTGACAGTTAAAAACTGTCAAGAAAGGCTTCCTTGACAGTTATAACTGTCAAGGAAGCCAATGTCAAAGAATACCTTGACAGTCCTCTTGACAGTTTTTAACTGTCAAGGATCCTTGACAGTTAAAAACTGTCAACAATAATATATATATATTTTTTAATAATTACACACAATCTCACCCCTTGCCAGCTGGTCGCCGGACCGCCACACCACAGACCACCGCCGGACCACCAGCCGGTCACCGGACCGCCGCCAGCCCACCACCCCTCCGGCTACCGAACTACCACCGGCGACCGCCACCGGACCGCCACACCACCGGCCGCCTATCGGAACACCGCTGCTGGACCACCACACCACCGGTCGCCGTCGCCACCAGTCCGCCGACCACCATCTCTGTCGACCGTCGCCGCACCACCTGTGATAATAATAACAATTAAATGTTAGTAGTGGGAGTTGAACTCAAGTTCAAGTCTTTACCACTTGACTAAAACTCTTATATGTTTACAATTGAACAATATTTATATATAAACTATATAAGTTGTTAGAAATTAAACCTTGTTATATAAATTTAAATTTATTCAACTAATCAAAATTCTAATTTCCACGACAAACATATATTTAAAAATATTTATTAAAACTTTTAATAAAATTATATTTTTAAAAATATATATAGTCGAGTTGTTGGTCAATACTCTATGGTCACGTTTGGTTACATGGTGGAATGGTAATGGGAATGAAAATGAGAATGCAAAGGAAAGGAAAACTAAGTTTTTTGTTTGGTTGGAACTTTAGAATTAGTCTCTGAATCAGTATTATTTTGTTTAGTTAACAACGGAATGGAATGGGGTTAACTGTATTTTGACCAAAATACCCCTAATTATAAAACATTCATAATAACATGATATATTATGGATAATAATAATAAAATATAAAAGTATATTATATATATATAATTATATATTATTTAATATAATAATATTATATATATATATATAAGTATATATATATTAATATATAATATATAATATATATAATATATAATAATATAATATATTATATATGTTTATATATCATTTTATATATTATAATAATATAATATATAATAATAATATAATATAATATATAATACATATATATAAAATATATATTTATATATCATTAATATAATATATAATAATAATATATTATTTTTCGAAAGGAGGGTATTTTTGGAATGGGGTTGGGGCATATGAGGGTATTTATAGAATATAAATTTTAGTTTGGAATGGAAAGGCATTCCATTGGTTTTTGGATGGAATGCCCATTCAACCAAAATGGTGGAATCCCCATTCCAATGGAATCACTATTACATTGCATTTTAACAAACCAAACGAATGAAATGACTTTTTTTCCATTCTATTCCATCCCATCCCATCCAATCAAATGTGGTCTATAGGAGACTCGTGACATCAATTGTAATAAGCATGATTTAGAATACAATTCTCAACATGAGAGATATTTCTCAATATGCATCTTTCAATTTAATGAACAAATGTAAGACTCAGATTACTAATTTATATGAGTAATTGAATTATTAACGTGTTTCTTAGTATGAAACAAGAGGGTGCAAAATAAATAAACAATTTTTTTAACATTATTTTTTTTTTGAATTTTTTGAATTTTTTAAAAGTAAATTTATTAAATTTAAAATTTTACTTATCCAATATCGGTTTGCTCAAAAACTGATATCTTACTGTAAAATAAATTCATAACGAGATTTTGTTTGGTGTTGAAAATAGAAAGTACAAGTTAAAAAAAATTATTAAAGATAAAAAAAATTATATATTATGAATGTTTTATAATATAATATATAATATATATATTATATATTATTATATTAAATAATATATATCATATATTTATTAAATAATATAATAATATATATATATATATATAGCAAATCACATCTAATAATATAATAATAATATATATTTATAATATTTATATATATTGTATAACATAATATATATATATATATATACATATATTTAATATAATAATATATAATATGTATTATATTATATATTATAAAACATTCATAATATATAATTTTTTTTTTTTTATCTTTAATAATTTTTTTAAACTCTTACTTCATATTTTCAACACCAAACAAAATATCGATTTTATTTTATAGTAAGATATCGATTTTTGGGCAAACCGATATTGGATAAGTAAAATTTTAAATTTAATAAATTTACTTTTAAATCATTTGCTTTAAAAAAAATTCAAAATAATAATTTTTTAAAAATTGTTTATTTATTTTTCACCCTCTTATTTCATACTAAGAGACACGTTAATAATTCAATTACCCATATAAATTAGTAATTTGAGTGTTACATTTGTTCATTAAATTGCAATATGCATGTTGAGAAATATCTCTCATGTAGTGAGAGTTGTATTCCAAATCATGTTTATTACAATTGATGTCACGAGTTTCCTATAGGCCATGTTTGGTTGAATGGAATGGAATGGAAAGAAAGTCATTCCATTCATTTGGTTTGTTAAAATGCAATGGAATAGTGATTCCATTGGAATGGGAAATCCACCATTTTGGTTGAATGGGCATTCCATCTAAAAACCAATGGAATGCCCTTCCATTCCAAACTAAAATTTATATTCTATAAATACTCTCATATGCCCCAACCCCATTCCAAAAATACCCTCCTTTCGAAAAATAATATATTATTATTATATATTATATTAATGATATTTAAATATTATATATATATATATATATTATATTAATAATATATATTATATATTATTACATATATATTATATATAATATATAAATATATTTATATAATATAATAATATATTTATATAATATATATATATATAATATTAATATATTTATGTATATATTATATAATATATAAATATATTATATTATATATGTTTATATATCGTTATATATATTATAATAATAATATAATATATAATATATAATATATATAATAATATAATATATATTTATATATCATTAATATAATATATAATAATAATATATTATTTTAGGAAATGAGGGTATTTTTGGAATGGACGGACGTAGGCGGTGGGTGGTCGGTAGCTGGCGGTGGTCCGACGGTGAGGGAGGTGGTTATTATAAATATAAAAAATGTTATTTAATTAAATATAAAATAATGAAAATTTAAAAAAAATATATTAACATTTCTTGACAGTTTTTAACTGTCAAGAATAAAAACTGTCAATAAAAAAAAAAAAAAAAAAAACTTATAATTAATGACAGTTTTTAACTGTCATTAAAAAAACTGTCAAGAAAAAAAAATTTATGACAGTTTTATAAAACTGTCATCTTTGTTGGTTTTTCTAGTAGTGTTTGCATTGGAGCATTAAAAGAAATAATGAATGCATTAATGGTAAGTGTTTACTTTATAATTTAAATTAATAAAATAATTAAAAATAACATTTTAAATAGAATTGTGCATTGGAGCACAATGCTATATTGATGTGCAAATATATCATTTTATTTTTTTTTTTGTGCCAAATTTGACATTGGCATTGGAGATGGTCTTATTGTTTCTGTCTGTGCTTTTTTTAAGAACATTTATAACACATAGGGTTCAATGGTTCATCAATATTTATCTCACAAACAAAACCTAACTTTAAATGAAAAAGAATCTCAAAAGACTCATGTACCTGTATAAATACTCATGTAATAATATTAAATACCTAGATGAAATCATTTCGGTGGCTACGAAGGTAACAATTTTTTTTTTTTTGGTTGTTGTCTAGGTATTTATATATGGTTTTCATATATTGTATTATTATATGTTTTGGAGTGCATGTTTTATTTATATTTAGGTAATAATATGTACTTCATTTGTGAAGATTGTTGACCCAAAAACTGGTGAAGAGAAACCTGTATTAACCTGGATTCGACCAAATACATTAATTAGTATATCAGAACTGGAAAAGTTGAAGACATTGTTTAAGAAAGATGGGACCACCACTGCTGATATGGTAGAACAGTATGTCTTCTTTGAAGAGTGTGTTCATTACTTGCATTTTATTTTGTTTTTCTTTTTTAATTATGTGATGCTCCTTCTATTGGTAACTCTATCCAAGTGAGTGATGGTGCTAATGAAGAGAAGTCTGGCCACCTATCCTTGTGTTGTTTGTATGGGTCAAAAACATTCAGTTTGAATCTATTAGAGACAGAAAACAATGAACATAATCAGCATGTTAGGGAAATCGAGGTCTGTGTTTCACACGGTGTCCTTAAGACAATTTCACTTGCGAACACCGTATGTGTATGGTGATTGTCTCCTAGGATACAACGATTTAAACAGTGGATGTGCAGAACACAAACCACTCTCAACAAACTCAAATTAAGTCCAAACTTACCAATCACAGAAAAAGAAGAGAGAATTCTTCGGCACTATGCTATTTCGTGATTTTTAGAATCTATCTTATGAGGAAAAGACTAGGGTTTTTAAATAGAAAACCTAATCAGTAGGGTTCAATTGGATTGATATGAAAAAATAACTTGATTATCACGTTTTTAATGATAAAGGAAATTAATTAAAGAATAATCTCCAAATAGATCTATTCCTAATTAAACACCGTTTCTGTTTTCTTAGTGATCAAGTAAGTATTAGAATCTAAAAACAAAATTAATAGTTTACTTATCAATAAAAAATGTTTGACTTAGGGAAGTAGCAAAAGGTTGGTTGTACTCTTATAGTCCAATCGGAGCGGCATTTGTGTACGCACGACGCACCCACACATGAATCGTGCAACCGAAGGTTCGAGGTCCATGATTTGCACCCCCCTTCGTGCATGAGAGAGAGCCTCTATGCTACACATATTGATAAGCTACTATCACACAATCACTTATATACCACATATAAGTGTTTTCCCTAGTCAATGTAGGATGCACAATTTTCACTACACTATGGGCTCACTCTGAGACTCAATTTCTCATTCACCCATTAATCATTTTGTGAGTTTAAGTATATCATTTTGAAGCTCTCACGGAGGAGAATTCGAATATACTTTGATCTCCCAATTTCATGGAATCAATCATACCCAAATAGTGCTCTCAAAATGCGTGTTCATCACAAAATTTTTCAACACCTTGGAGTATTCAGGCATGTATTTCCTAGAAACCATCCATATACCTTCCATGATTGTTATTATTATTAGTTGTCTTAAATAATTAATTGGCATGGTATCTTTTCGATGATCTTTTGCTTTATATTTTGCAATTCTTTTACTAATTGACAATTTTGGTTGAATCACCTGATTACAGATTGGTGTTAATGATGCTGCATATTTAGTATTTTAATTCACGAGTGTGGTTCAATTATGATATTATAATTGAATTGGTTATTAACGTTAGTTAATTTTTGAAGAATATTTTGTGAAAATGTGTTTGCAAAAGGTTTAGCGACATTTAGACTATCATTGTAGTACAAGTTTGCTAATATTTTCATTAATGAAATATGATAGGATTGTATCTAAATCATTTTTTTGCTACATTGGGTTTCACATAAAGTTTTCAAACATAATCACCACTTAGGTAGCCTACCCGGGTGTGGATTTTTAGAATTTTAATGAGTAAAATGTTGCATAAATGTTAGATCAAAAAGTTACTAACATAATCTGATTTAGAATATATATATATATACACAGTGGTTCTCTCATAAGGGATCCCTTATTTTAATTTCGGTAAGGACCACCATGAAATCATATCGATTTGAATGAATTTTAATCTGAATTTTTTTGTGGATGATAAGTTCGTTGAAATCTACCTATCAATAAAATTTGAGAATTTTTCAAGCACGAAAACTATTTTTACAGATTTTTTTAAATATGAAGGCATTAGAAAAATAGGTGAAATATAGGAAATTCAAGAAAAATAGTTTTCGTGCTTGAAAAATTCTCAAATTTTATTGATAGGTAGATTTCAACGAACTTATCATCCACACAAAAATTCAGATTAAAATTCATTCAAATCGATATGATTTCATGGTGGTCCTTACCGAAATTAAAATAAGGGATCCTTTATGAGAGAACCACTGCATATATATATATATATATATATATATATTAACAGCTGATTTAGAATATTTATGATGAAAAATTGTATTTTGTTGTGGTGCTGAAGATTTGCTTTGATTGTGTATGCACAACTAACTGGAAGGGAAATTAAAAGCCTCTCTCTCTCTTTCGTAAGGACACACCCACACATACAATCTCCCATCTTTAATCACTTTCTTTAAAATGATAGCTTTATTTTCATGTTTTTGACTACTTTTATTCAATGTATATCCCCAATATAAGAAAAATATATATATATATATATAGTTTTTTTAATTCATCATATAAAAATTTCCCTTTCATTAAAAGTTTTATTTATTTATTTATTTTATTATTTTATTATTTTTACTTTTTGATGTTTTTGGTAAATATTAATGTTTTACTATGTTTGATTCATTAGACTCTTTCTTTATTTTAAATGTATGTCAATCATAATCCATAACTAATTAATTTTGTTCTCATATTTAACATGATTCATAAATTGATTCCTTTTCATTTCATCTAAAATCCATGAATAATAGGTTTTTAAAGTTTGTTTGTTGAGAATTTGTAGAATAATTCAATAGGGTGCTTGATATGAAACTAATTAGAATTATTAATTTTCAAGAATGAAAAAGATTTTTTTTAAAGAAAAAAAGTGTTTAATTAGTCTGACTTTTTGAATGATTTTCATGTTTAATATTTTATATAAACATGTTTATGAATACTAAAATTATAAAAATATACAAATTAAGTATTTAAATATGTCTTGATTATTTTAAAACTATTTTCGACTCATGAATTAAATGACTAAAAAATTATAAAATTAACTTATCATATTTGTTTTGTTCTTCATGATGTGGATAATTATATGAAAAAGAAAAATTATAAAAGTCATAGTGCTGCAATTGCATTTGTGCTTCTAAATATAGAAAAGTAATACATATTACTACCGATGATAGGGAAACATGAGATTTGCTTATGGCGATAGTGTAAAATTTCAATTGTATTGCTTTTGATTTAGAAGTATTTTTGTATTATTTTAATTGTATTATTTTTCAAACCGTCGTGTGTCGTTGTGAGGGCTTTCGGGTATTAATCGGTTGTTTTAATTGTTAATTTATTATTGCTTTTTTTTATTTTATTTTAAATATTCACTGTGGCCTTAAAGTTTACTGTGCTCAACATATTCTAATGGAAAAGAGTGACTCTTGCAAAACTTTCGCAAAAGGTAATTCCCACGTAATTTGGATATCACAAATTAATCTAACAATTGTATATCAATGAAATTAATAGATCCTTAAATAATACAGGAAAAAAACAAACATAATCCTGGTTCGATATCAAGTATAACAGCAGAAATACAGTCAGATGAATCAAAAGACTCCAACTCACAAGACTCATCAACTTACTCCCTCAACAACACGACTTAAGGATTGTGAACATGATGAAGAACTTCAACAAAGGAATAAGCGAATTCATTATAATTTATAACGCATAACCAACACAAAATATCATTTAACTTTTTTTTACAGGACAACTATCAGGAAAGAAAAAAAGTGAAAAGCTTGAGAGACGGTAATCTATATATACTGCAAAGTAACTCATCCTCTAGATTATTCCATCTATCTTCATAAACACATTCCAATTTATTTAGAAAAATATCAAACTTCTAAAACTATAACGGTGTGATGGATTTATTTTTTCTACCCTTTATTATATAATTAAACTTTGTAAGGATTCACATTCATTGATTGACTTATTTTGTGGACAAACCACATGTTGGGGTTTGAATTGTAAGGGTAGTTTAGGTGTTTGAGGATCATGCTCAAAGGCCCTTTCAAGACTTCAAGGTGACAAGTACTTCAAAGGTAAATTTCTAAGTGCTTATTTGCTTTGAAGAGATATAGTTGCACACACCCACAACCTATGCATAATTCCTAT
Organism: Acer saccharum; assembly: GCA_030490815.1. Lineage (NCBI taxonomy): Eukaryota > Viridiplantae > Streptophyta > Magnoliopsida > Sapindales > Sapindaceae > Acer > Acer saccharum. The sequence continues at coordinate 45,139,177 of CM059866.1, forward strand.
TCTTGTATGTTGTGTGTTCTTATTATGTGTGCATTAATGTTCATTAATCTCTCTTATTGCATGATTATTTAATTGCATCTAGTTTGTTAAATGCCATAACATGTTATGCTTAAGGATGCATTGTATTCACTTACACACTTGCACTTATTGCATTGTTTTTGTGTGAGAAGCAGCTTGAGAAGGCCTTGCCGTTCTCTGCCGCAGTTGGACAACCATGGTAGTCAAGCGACAGAGATGTGTCTTCTCTGCTGCGGTGCATTACCGCGGTTGGGACAACCACGGCATACAAGTGACATAAATTTTTTTTTCTTTGCTGCGGTTGGAAACCGCGGCAGTCCGTCGTGCGCGTAACACCCAAAACTCTACAGTTTTGTTTGGACACCTATAAATACACCACTTCATTTTAGGTCATCCCCAAGAGTTTCAAAAGCATATTTTTCTCTTAGAACATATTTCAAACACCAAAAATTCATAAGAACTCAACTTTAAACACTCAAAGTCATTTCTTTGTGCATCAAAGTTCATCAAGCATCATCTATGACCATATAGGATGCATCCATGGATGGTTTTGCAACATCACAATTTGCTTGGTAAGGTTTTCACTAATTTCATCTAATCTTAGTGTCTTTCTTGTCAAGTCATCTCTTTAATTACTTGTATGCTTTTAGAATATATTCTAGATACAAGATAGAGACTGTTTGTGATGTATTGATTGAGTGTTGTATTGTGGTAGCTACATAGGATTGTCTAATCTATGTTTAGCCATGCTTTTTGCCATGTCATCTAACATTTGATATCTAGGATTGATTGTATTGTCATCTTATCATCCTAGATAAGCATATAGGGTTCCGTAGCTCTTTGTGCATTTTGGATATTCATACATATTCACATAGACTATATTATTTCTTCATTGAGAAGTAAGTCTTGTGTTGCTTAAATCACAAGCAATTGGACTAGGTTCACTCATACCAAGATTTGGTAGGTGTGTGATTATATTGACTAGTTAGGGGTATTTTTCGTAATCTTGACCATACTCGAAAATTGGATAAAATTGGTTAAAATCTATTCGCCCCCCCCCCCTTCTTAAGATTAATATTGAACACACCGTAATTTGTTCAAACTTGACCCATTTCATTCAAATTGGATGTTTTATATTATATAGATGAGAATATACTCTAAAAAAATTTACAAATGGTTGGATACTTGGAGTATGAGCTTCGCTACCACCTAACAACAATTTATAACCTATTGAGGTTAACATGAAATAGGTAACTAAAGGAAAAGCTATATGTTCACTATGTTTAAAGATGTTTGCTTCAAAATTTTCGGTATAAACAACACAATATTTTACAAAGAATTTATAATATGGTGCCTGTGCAACGCTCGGATTGAAAAACTAGTTTATATTAATAATTAAAATTGAAAAACATTTATTTTCGGAAATAATTATAGTGTATTGAATGCATATTTAATACATTATAAAAAGACTAAAAAGAAAAGAAAACAAAAAGATTAAACATAGAAAGAAATAAAAATTCTTTAGAAATTTTTTTGGGTATATTCCCTAAAAAAGACCAGTCATAGAAAAATCAAAGGGATAAACAATTTTAAATTTATGTTATAAAAATTGAAAAAAAGAAAGAAAGTAGAACCCAAGTAAAATCCAGGTATGGATACCCGGTTACTCGGTCAGGTATTTTTAGATTGGGTACAGTTTTTTCCGGGTGGATACCCAGATTGTCAAAACCCGAATACTTAGCCAGGTCTGGGTATACCCGGACCTGGCCCGGGTTTTTAACATCCATACTTCTGGAGATCTCAATTTTCTAATCTTCTATTTGGTTATGATTTGTTAGGTTATATAGATGGAACTCTACCTTATCCTCCTCCAAATGTGACACTAAATGGAGAAACCGAACCAACAACAAATCCTAACTACAAACGTTGGCAGCGATAGGATCGTCTGATTTTACAAGCAATTCAAGCATCACTTGTAGGGAACATAGCACCACTTCATCGTCTTTGGATCATGGGTTTATGATTCTCGTCCACTGCTAGATAGTGCGAGATAACGCGTGTATCGATTCCCGGCATGTCGTCGTGGCTCTAGGCGAATACATCTCGATATTCCTGTAACAACGATGTCAAATCATCTTTAACTTGGGTTGCTAGCTATGCGCCTATCTTGACCATTTTGGTTGGCCGCAATGGGTCCAGTATTATCTCATCAACTGGTTCTTCACTACTGTCTTCTTCAGGGGCTTCATTGGGGTCAAATTCAAATTCGTCCCGGGCTTATTTGTTTTCTAGGTTCTTCCTTAGATCTTTCTTCTTAGGATCTCGGAGGGGCCTTGTTAGGTTTATAGTTTGTGTTGGCATAAATTCCATATCAAAACTTGTTTCTCTTGTAATGTTTAGTGGTTCATATATTGAAGATTTAAGAAGACGAAGAATGTCTCAACCACAATTCATGCAAGAAGCCGGCATTAAAGAGATATGTGCTTCATTGATCATCAAAGGTAATATAAGACCTCATATCTCTTACAAAGCTAGGCACACACACACACATGGCATCCTTGTGTGTTCCTTCATGGTTAAACATCATTTATATATCACTTTCACACACTTGATAATATATGCTCATGCATTTATACTATCTTGACAAACTTTGCTTATTGCATGTTCTAGGACTATGTTTAGGAAATAGCATATGTGTGTGTCTTTGTGTTTGTATGTTTCCGTATTTTTGTATTTGGACTTGAATATGCTCTATTATGATTCCTTATTGAGTTTCGGTCGTTTCAGTTACTCATTCATTTAGTTTCGAGTCCAAACGATGTAGCTACGCTACTTTTCGTTCTCATTCGTTGAGTTGACTTCAACATCGTTTTCCGAGATAATTTCTCAACCATTTTTCAAATTTGTGTAGTCTTCATCGAGCGTGAGTGAGTCATGGTTCGTAATCCAAAAACGGATTCAAAATCGGAGTTCGGATACCCAAGATACGATTGAAGAACGTGAGGGAGCGCGCGAGGGTGTAAGTGGCCAAGAGGCCATGTGTGGCCCACGCCGTAGGCCCCACGGCCAGAGGGGCTCTCTGCCCCCGTGTGGCCCACGAGCCCCCCACGGGGCTGGGCTGGGCTGATGTGGCCTCTTGTGGTTGGCTAATATTTGCCTTCTCTCTCCTCCTTTTTATTTCCCTCCATTCCCTCCAATTCATTTCAAGAAGAGAAATTGAAACTTTCCCGTCAGAATTTTCTCCCAAGTTTTCTCATCTTCCAAATACCATAACTTCTTCATACGAAGTTGGATTTGAGTGATTCAAGTTGGAGAACGTTTGTAATTGAGTCCTCTACCTTCTCCAAGTGGTTTGGTGGCTGTTTGATTGAGTTTTCTAGTGGTTCCACACAGAAATCCGAACCAGCTCGTGAATCCAAGGTATTGGTCTTATCTATGGGGTTTCTTTCTTTTTAACCTTCAATTTGCTTGGGGTTTCTTATTTTATATGTATGTTTATGTTTGGTGAAAGCTATTGTGAAAGATAGCTTCATAATCATTCTAATCAAAATTCTATTTAGAGACAAATGTGGACTAGTTTCTATGATTCTAGGTTTTTCACATGTTTGTGAGTTGTATTGTGATTAGAATGGCATCTTAGGTTATTTGTAACTTGATTGAATTAATTTTGTGATAAATGACCTTGAGATTTGATTTGATCCTTTGATTGATGAAATCTAGGATTATTGTATTTGTTTGTGTTTAGAGCAATCTAGGATTTGATTGATTTATATCTTGAATCCTTGCTCTATATTTTTGGCTAGAATATTGATTGATTTAAATCTCATATATCTAGCATTTTATTGTATATTGATAGCGTCTTGAACTTATACTTCATGAATATATTTTGTTCAAGTGTTGTATGTGTGAATGGGACTTTGAGCTTATGTGTTTGGTGTTTACACATGCTTTAGGTTTTATTCTTGTATTTTGCATCTAGACTTTATTACTTGTGATATCACATGTTTATGTCTATTTGTACCATGGAATGTATTGATCACATGTTCTATGTTGAATTGATTGTTTGCATCATTTGTATTCACATGATCACACTAGGAAGTCCTTGTAAAAGGCATGAAGTCTTGGTTAGAGTCGGGATGACTCAGATAGCCAAGCAAGAAGACTGGCCTAGAGTCGGGATGACTCAGATAGGTAAGCAAGAAGTCATGGCTAGAGTCAGGAGGACTCGGATAGTCATGCATGAGAGGCTCCCTAGAGGCAAGAGTGCCTTGGATAGGGAGTTGGCTATTATATTGGTAGGCCTAGGCGTATGGTTAGACATGGGTGTATGCACTCTTGAGGAATTTCTAATCTTCCATCGATGTTGGTTTTGTGTGTTGTCCAATATATGGTGGTTTCGCATCATTGAGAGATCTCATACTTTCCAATATGGTTGGGTAGACTTAGACTCCACTAGGTTGGGTGAGCTAAAGATTGGTCACTTTGTGGATTCTCTATTTCTATCATCCAATATATATAGTACCCTAATAGTTGTATTTCCACCCGTGGATGTTTCCTCTTTGGAGGTTTTACCACGTTAAAAAATCTCTTGTGTTAATTCTTCCTATCTCTATCTTTTATATTTTATTTGTGTATGTTATTATCTTGTTTCATATTACTCACTTGTGATGTATAGTGAAGCAAGTATTTGTAAAGTGTGATTTGTGAATTCATTCTTTTGATCATTTTTGTATATTTGATTCTTTTGTATGTTGTAATTTTTGTATACTGATATTTGATCACTCTTGTAACTAGTTGAACATTTATTGAAATACAAGCTTTATTTGTTGTTGTGTTTATTTGTTTTTATACCTCACACAACTAGGTGATATACTTAGACCTTGTGCACATGATTATATTCTCATGTTGTCTATGTATGTCTTTCTTGGTTTATTTTGTTGTGTGTAAGGCTACCTTAAGGGACAAACAAGAGTTTGTTTAAGGGATTGGAAAAAGGTGTAAAAACCTATTCACCCCCCCTCTAGGTATGCCTTAAGCAATTTAACTACGTTTGTATATTTTCAGGCCTTGTAGGTCTAACATCTCCCTGGGTGGTGGACGACGGTTGACAGTCATTGCTTAAACTTTTGTCCATCTTTTGGTGTTAACCACGAGGTAGGAGGTTCGATCCCCCTCATTCTAACGCCAATTGTTGACGTAGATTTTTTGTGAAATCTAGTCCACAACACACTAGTTGATCAATGCCTGGATCAACCAATGAGGTGTGATCTCGAGCGTCTTTCTACTATGTGTATGAGTCGGGGAAACATATTATAAATAAAGGAAAAAGATTAAAAAAAAAAAAAAAAACAACAACAACAAGGGACACCAAGATTAGTACTTGGAAAACCGTAAAGCAGAGAAAAAACCATGGTCGTCATAACGACATAAAAAGAGAAGATGTTCACTATGTAAAAATGATTAAAATTTACAAGTAATGTATTTTTTGTGGTGCCTTTGCTTTCTTTGCTTGATACATGTGTTTATATAGGGATTAGGGTGTTGCCCTAATCTTTGGTGTGCAAGTAAAGATTGCGATTTAGGCGATATCCTAGGATGATCGTATCTAGGTGAGATTAGGTGAGATTCTTGGTGAATCGAGTCTTCATACATTTATGATGCAAGGATCTTCATTTCTTCTTGGAGTTGTCTTCTGAATCTTCACATTTATTACTTGATTTTTCAACTGCTAGATTGTTGGTAATTGTCTTGCTTATTATAAGGCTAGATCTTGCGGAAGATATGTTGGGATCCAATTTTGTATTGATATTGAGGATATCTTCTATTTGCTTTGTTGGTGGCAAGCTCTTGTTAATTCGTCATTTGGGGATTCTCCAGCAAGCAAGTTTCTTTAATGGGCGAATTGTTCTTTGATTCCTAGTTCATCGCTGCCACACGTGGCTTGTTGAGTTGACATGGCTTGACACTGTGGAGATTTGATTCCATAAATTCTAGGCCCTGTGCTGACGTGTTAAGCCAAATAAAATTATCCCAAACAGGTTCAACTTAAGATAAATTTATAGAATATAAAAGGTTCGAGAGCATATAACTATACTTTTAATTTGTTCAATTAAAGTCAAATGTAAAATCGTTTATTTGTATTTCCTATTGTGTTGTACTATCAAAATGTTTGTCATAATTTAGGTTACCTAAAAAAATATTACAAACCACCGCCCAATGTGGCTCGGTGTTAAAAGCGTTTATCCAATTTTAAAATGTTCAAGGTTCTAAGTGGTATATCAAAAATAAAAATAAAAAATTAAAACAAATTACAAATATTGGTAAAAAAGTGACAAAGCAAAAAACAATAGGGACCAAATGAAGTTTGTCAAGTCAACTATATGGTTTCACAAAAAGAAATTTCACAGCTACCAGCCTACCACTCGCTTCTTCTCATAGCCAATTGACAGCCACCGCCACTTTTCATAGGAACCGTCTTCGTCTTCTCATCGTCGTCCGCCATCGGAATCTGAAGCTCAGCTTCCTCCTCTTCCAGGTTTCTCTTTCTCTCTCTACTCTTACAACAGTTTGCTGTTTTTTTTTTTCTTTTTCTTTTCAATTTGATTTTGATGTATATTTTGTGTTAGCTTAACGTGTATCTCACCCACTCTCTTAGCTTGTTAGTTTTAACTTTTAATGCTATGTTGTTTCGATTATTATTTGTTCTCTGATCCAAATATAGAACGGCCTTGTGTTTGAATGACTGTGAATCTGTGATTGAATGGATCAATGTAATAGTGACTAGTGAGAGAGTCTTCAATACCCAGGCCAAAACTCTAAAACATTAGTATGATAATTATTGTCTTTTACCATTTCTTAAACTCAAAACATGCATGAATGCAATTCTTTTAATACAATTTTCTATGATATTTCACCCACAAAGAAAGTTATTTGGCAACAGAATGAACTTCCCCATGTTCAAGGACTTATTGTCGAATTGCCGGTGATTGGAATGACATGTGAAACTCCATTACAATGTTCTTCTTCTTGCCATTGCATAACTACTTGGGCTTGTTTCATCTTAGCAAATGAACAAGAGAATGTTCATGCCACTTGTAACTAGAACTGATCTAAGTTCACTGTTATTTAACAAATTAACATTAAGTTTATCTAATACATTGGGAGGAAACAAGAAAACAACCTTCCAAGGTATTATGATCATGTAGGAGAGAGAAATCAAACGTAGCTACAAATATTTTAATGAGAGGAGTAAGTGCAGATGTGTATACATGACCCCTTTGTTTGACACACATGTCATCCCAACACAGCACAAGCCTGATCCCACCATGCTTTGTTTACACACATACTGTTCTTTAGTATACGACATCTCGGTTGAATATTTCCAAAATTTAGGGAGAATTACTGATTACTTACAGCATATATAACGCTTGTTATCACTAATTTTCCTTTCAAAACCCAACTGGAAAGTTTCCTGTCAATGATCAAACCCAAGATGAGTGACTGAATAGCACCAAAGATGGACATCATAGCAGTGCTTGAATACTGACATGGATATCTCTTGCCAATTCTTGCTTGCATGAGGAACCATGAAAACCACAAGGTGCATCCTAAATTAGAAACTATTGAACCAATTGCCCATTTCTCTGGTTTCTTAGTCGGAATCGTTGTATTGTTAAGGTTTGTTATTTGATCTATGGCTGCTATGTGTGGTTTGGTTAATTGATTTCCTTTGTAAAGGGTTAACAACAGAGCTCCACCAATGCAAATAAGTGTACCTAACACCTTAGTCTCCCAGTGAAGCTTTTTCATGTTCACTTTCTCCAGATTGCAAGTGTTTTAATTGAGTGAAAAATTTTCTTTACCCAGATGGCTAGGCTAATAAAAATGTGCTAATTGGAAACAGGTTTGTGAATGCAAATGCAAACGTGTACTGTCCCAGTGTTACCTTGAAATAGTGAAACACATCAACATAGTCAATAATACTCAGGCTTTGGATATTTAGGCCAATAACATCACTAGTGAGTGTAGAACCCGGAGTATTGAAGCAAAAGTCTATAATGGCACTCAATGTTTTAAAAAAAGTTTTTAGTATTGAAGCGTTTTCCTCTTTTGAGGCAAGGCGTAACAAGCGTACGCCTCACAAATGATAGTTAAAACACATAAATATATATATATATATATATATATATATATAATACACATGTAAAGCACATAAAATTTCACAAATCAACCAATAATCACGTATTCACATTAATAATCATTAACAACCTATTTTATCCTATAAATATCAAGTTACAAAGCTAGATGTAAGGTTTAGAACTTACAAACAATCAATTACACGGCATAATTCATAAAATAATTAACATGCAACCATCATACCATCAACATAAATGTTCAAATTAGTTTCTAAGCTATAGCTATCCCCAACTCAAACAAAACCAACTTCATAACATTATCAATGCATCTTCATGTTGGGTTGTGAAGATTGAATTAGTTTTGTTGCACTATACTGACACACTTGGGGGTTAAAAAAAAACCCAAAAAACCCCTCAAATTGGCCAATACATTACTGAAAATCCTAAAAAAGAAAAAAAAAAAAATCCAAATTGAGGCATACGCCTCAATAACACCTCATTGAGGCATAGTAAGCCTCAATAACAAGAAGTGAGGCGTAAACGAATTTTCTTTTTTAAAACAATGATGGCACTGCATGAACAGTGAAATTTCCCATTATTTAGAGCTTGGCCCATTTTTAGTTTCTATGTTTTTTTTTTTTTAAGGTTGAGAAATTGTGAACTGGTTGCCCCATAAAAACAGGCTTATATGGCTTTACTTGGTGAGAGTCTTCAGTACGGCCGGCTGTATACGCCTAGGCCAGTAACATAACACCACGCAGCCTAAGCCCCTCATGAGATTGGGTACTCACGCCATTGGGGCCGTGATGTCACTGGCCTGGGCGTAGGTATCAGCAAATTGATGTGAAAGTCTATGATGACACTGTATGAAATTTTCCATTTTTATTTAGTGTGTTTAGGCTTTAGAGCTTGGTCCATCTTTAGTTTATACAATTTACAGGTTAAGAAATTGTGAACAGGCAGACTGATTGCCCCATGAAATCAGATTTATACGGCATTATTTGATGATCGTCCCAGCAATGAAAATTGCAGGATTGGCATCCTGTATTTCCTAAGAAGTGTATTTATATAGGAAGTGTATCTCTAGCCCATGACATCATCTACATATTTCTTATAGATGTTAGAAGGTCACCTGACCTTTTAGCAAGTCCTGGCTTGTATCTTTTGGGCTTCCAAACTGATATCATTTGAAATCTTAATGTATATAAAGTTGTAAGATTGAACATTTATACTTATTTCATTTATGTTTTCATGTTGATGCATATGGAATGATTGAATTAAATTTGATGATGTAATTTTAGGATTGATATTTGATGTAATATCCGACGGATCAATTAATATTTTATTAAATTCAATGCAAATTGTATCAATTTTTTTGTTTTTTGATTTTAGGCCTAACCTGATCAACCCAAGCCAACCCAACCCATCCTGAAAACGCACCAACAAAATCTCCATACTACCCTCAACCTCACACAAAACAAACTTGTAGTTGCAGGGCAATTTAGTCATTTTCACAAACTGTCAGCGTCATACTCTTTCTCTCTATAAATACCCTTGAAGAATCAAAAATATTTGAAATGTTGTCTATGCAACAGTCTCTGCTTAGTAGTAGTAGCCGTCTTTGTTTGTTCATTTTTCGAGAAAATCACGTTTTCCGGTAAAATTACTAAATTTTCCTGAAAAAATCTCGTGTTTGAACGATTTTGATTGAATTTGATTTTTATTTTGTTTATTGGATTTGAAGGACAAGAAACTCGAGTAAGTCAGCAATGGTGCCTCCGATTCTCTCATTGGCTCTGCCTTCGGAGACTGGTCGAGTGTTGAGTATTCAATCACACACTGTTCAGGTAGTTTTTAGCTTTGTCTTATCTTCAATCTTCTGTTTGGTTGCCGAGAAAACTGAACTTTTGTTTGTTTGTTTGTTTTGTTGTTATGTGAAAGCAAAGCAATCCCTTTTAGTTGAATCGATAAGTTTTGTGTGAAATTACTGTCATTTGCTTAATTGCTTGTGGTTTGCAAGATACTTATGTGTTTTTGAGGTTCGAGGTGGCTATGTCAAATTGAGTTTGGAAATGTGTTTTTTCCTTATGATTCCTAATGTTATTGCAACCTCAATGCATGATTAGAGATGGGTTGCATTTAATTGCAATTTTATAGCTTGTTCCAGGCAGTCCTTATTTTTGACTAGAGTTTAGGCACTGTTAGTTCGTCTTCAAAATGTTGTGCTAAGTTGTCTTAATAAACAACATGATTTTGAAGCATAATAGGTTGGAAGAGAGAGTAGCAAATATTAGTTTTAATTTTTGGGCATAGTAGGAAACTAAATCCTCTCCCCAACTCCCACAAAAAGAAGGGAATGTATTTGGAATGAATCCCATATTCTTCTCCCCAAGAGCTTTATATGAAATCTAAAACTTTCGAGAAAGTTATGTTCTATAAATGATGTTCATTCATGATAATTTTCTAGGTAATGAACGCTTTGCCCATATTGGGTAAGTTTCTCTATTTGATGTGGAAGAAATTTTTCATAATCAGTTCAAATACCCTTCCATTTTTGTGATGTACTAATGTTAGCAGTGTTTTTTGATTAGGTTGTGTGGTTATTCCTATCTTAACAGTTAACATTACTGCTATTCTTTATTTCTTACTAGGGATATGTTGGAAATAAATCTGCTGTCTTTCCTCTGCAACTATTGGGCTATGATGTGGATCCAATCAATTCTGTACAGTTCTCAAACCACACAGGCAAGCTAGTTACACCACCTACTCAAGCAGTCTCAGATCTCTGAGGCCTGATGTATGGTGCGATGTCATCAGTCTATCTGTACTTCAGGTGTAAAATCCCAGCCAAATTTATTCTGGATTATTCTTTAATCAATCCAAACTTGTGCAGGATACCCAACCTTCAAGGGCCAAGTTTTAAACGGACAACAACTATGGGAATTAATAGAAGGCCTTGGAGCGAATAACTTATTATACTACACTCATTTACTTACCGGTATGTTAACTCAGTTGCATGCATCCACTGTTTCATTTATTGGAAATTGTTTATATGCCATTGCGGTTACATGTTCTTCTGGATAATCTATCAATTCTTAAGTGAAGTGTAATAACTGATACTTGGCATGTCTCTCTTATGATATTAAGCTGAGCAATTTATAAAACTGGTTCTTTCAGAATAGATCCTCTGCCTTATAAGTTATAACACCATTTTTTTCCCTAGTATTAGACCTTTTGGTTCCTTATATTGTTTATTCTATGGCTTTGATATCATGAACTGCATGATTTTATATGAATCCAGACTACAAGTAACTTGATGGAACTGTTTAGGCATTTGATTACCATCATCAATATGCATTTACTTTAAAATATCGCAGCAGGTAATATAGTTACGGTTACAAGGTTAAGGAATTAATTTAGTTGGAGAATTTCAAGTTTGGAGGAGTAAATAATTTGAGTAGTAGGGTTTTGCTCTCTGTTGTTTCCCAAAGTAACAAAGCCGGTATACTACTAAAGTTGCAATTAGCTATATCAATATTTTATTTTATTTTTTGGAGAAGAATATCCATTAAAATTTTAATTCTCAAATTTTGGAAGTTAGAACTGAACAACAAAAGTTGGACTACGAAAGTCCCCTGTTAAAGTCTTTTTTTGCAACCAAGAAATGTTATACAATTCAGTAAAGCTATGCTCATGAGTCATGATTTGTTGAGGCTACAACAAACCATTTAGGAATCTTATTAATGTTTCCATTACACACTATTAGTGGCAGCGAATTTCATTTCATATTTATTTGTTTTGTAGATGGAGGCATGGCGCCGACTGTTTTCCACCTTAATTAATAATATAAAAATAAGTTGATAATGATCTAGCCTTCTTATTTGCTTCCCTCCATTATGAAGTCAGTGTAGTCTTTTTATGTAATATGTAATTTCTTTATGCTATTGTTGTTAATTTACTACCATTTGTTTCTTTCCCACAATCTGGCTCCCTTTATTGCAGTGTCTCTGATTAATTCTTTTTCTGGAAAATTTATCTTCTGTTTTAACTTGTGTGCTGCAGGTTATATAGGTTCAGTTTCTTTTTTGAACACTGTATTGGAAGTTGTCAATAAGCTTCGTTCAATAAACCCAAAACTAACATATGGTAAATTTCGAATATTTGAGGTTATTGTGCATCTCTTTCAAACATTGCTTTGGTTTCGGACTTTATTCCTTTTGGAATCATCATTCATCTAGATATACTTTTGATGACAATAAATCATTCTGTTTTTAGTCATTGAATACTGAGATTAAAGTGGGTTTCATCCACTTTTTGTTTGGTTCATTTAATTCTATAATGTAAAATTACTAGCTCTATAACTCTAAGTGAAGATATGTATGTTGCAAATGAAGTTTTAATCTAGGTGGGACAAATTTCTCATAAGATTTTGAAAAATGTTGAAACACAAAAAAAAAAAAAAAAAATTGTTTCTACATCAGAGGAGTTGAAAGCTTGAAATTATAAGTAGATTTGTTGCAAAACCTTTATCGAGCTCGTTTTTATTTATATTACACTTGAAAGAAATTGGTTCACCAATTAGCCAGTTTGCTGTTTTGACTTGAAGCAACTTTTGCTAAATTCCTAAGGCTGTGATCAATCATTTGTTGGTAAACAGTATAACACATATAGTCATCTTCAAATCGGTGATAAATGCACTACTTGTCTAATTTTGAGTTTTCACCTGTGGCGTGATGATAGAAACACAACCATTTAATGTCCTCAGGATGTGCCTATTTACCTTTTCTTTCCTTAGATAAATACATAGATGCATGTTTGCTACATTTTCCATTTTTTGTCTAGTTTGTGATCCAGTGATGGGAGATGAAGGAAAACTCTATGTCCCTCCTGAGCTGGTATCGGTATACCGTGAAAAGGTGAGTAATACAATCGTTATGTTCGTTATGTGCAAGTTTTTCATCTTACACCCTTTAGTGAATTACTGGTTATTATAATTATTTAACTCTCTGCAAGTGAATTACTGGATATTGTAATTATTTGAGTCTTTGCAACCCTTAAGTTTACAATAATTCAATATCTAAAAAGCAATCTTCGTTGCTTTTAGTCTTGAATATTTTTTCACTTTTGTAATTATGTTTTGATGCAAACATCAATAAGTTATTTAAAACCAGTATTTATCTTAGTTCTAAAGGTATTCCTCCTGATTAGGTTGTTCCAGTGGCTTCAATGTTGACTCCTAACCAGTTTGAAGCAGAACAGTTGACTGGGTTCAGGTATATGCTGATACTGTAAAGTATGTTGGTAAAACTTACCATTTTCAGATTGTTCAAATGTTGGATTTTATTTTATATGTTAAATAGGTCAACATTTGATTGTCTTGTCTTTTCTTTGTTTTCTGACTATTGAATAATCTATGAAATTCATCGCATGGGATGTTAAAGGTATTTGGGTCAATATTTAATAACGAAAATAGATCTAAAAAATTGGAATTCGCATGTTTATTTTTCTGGAGTTCCTACCTTTGACCGATGCATCAGCTTTAAGTGATCACCCCCTGTATGATGGTCTCCTATTGATGTGTTAACTAACTGACATTGATTTAAGACTCTGGTCTGATGGCATGAATGAATCTACTATTGTCTCTCGGGGTTTGTTAATGTGCTTTGATCACTAATTGGCCAGCAAGGAGGCTGCTTTTTGGCTAAATAGAATCTAGCACCCTCCAGCAGTTAAGAGGTTGTCACTCTTTTTCTTGAGCACAGTTGGATTCAGGGAGTAGCATTTAACTCTCCCTCTTTCCGTCTTCCTGATGGAATTTCCTGCCTGTCACTTTTTGTGTACGTATGGATGTTAGCACATTGGTTTCGAGCTGATAAATATTTTCAGTTTCCTATTTTGTTGATGCTGCAAGTCCAACATTTTGGATTTTTTAACTACTACTGACATTGGAGTTTTATTGATTGTGTTTGTTAGAAAGAATTGTGGTAATTAGGGCCTCTCATCGAGGTCCCTCTTCTGCCTTACGAGAAGATTTACTTGAATTTATAACTGCTACAAATTACTGACCGAGTCTTATTATGTATTATGAAGAATGAGGTATTTTTTTTACTATATATGGGCATTCTCATTACATTTGCAATCTTTCATTCCGATAATATTTTCTGGTCACAGGATTGCATCTGAGACAGATGGCAGGGATGCTTGTAAGATTCTTCATGCTGCTGGACCTCCAAAGGTTTTGCTATAATTTTTACTTTGAATCTATTGAAAGCCTAAGATCTTAGCACTTACTTAACCTTGCTTTTTCCTTCTCGGTCACTTGATTTATCATGCTTCTTTAATCTCTATACCTTGGTTGATGTTGAAATATTTTTTTAAATTTTTTGGAGGTGGAATTTAAAGATAAATGTCTTTCATTGATGGATTGACTGTTTGGTGACTTTGTATTAATATGTGACACAAATCAATAAGTTGAGTATGAAGAAAACGGCGTAGCTTCCTTGGGGTGATCTCATTAGTACACATCATTGTTAATATGTGTTACCCGTCATTGTAAGGGGAAGTTTGAACTACATGAAAGTTTTAGTTTAAAGAAAACAAAATTTGAGATGAACAGATTATAACACCGCTAAGAAAACTTTTTTAAGCATGAACAAAATTGTGTATGGCTGGTTGTACATTCTTCATTTAGTAAAAAGAAAGAAAACTTTTTTATTTTAAGCATTACCTTTAGGATAGTTTGTTAGTATGTTTATTTCTATTTTGTTACCACTGCTTCTTAGGAAATTATTTATGCAATCATGAGTAACTGATGGATTTCAATCTTTGTCAATCCCATAAAAGTCCATAAAAAATGATATATATATATATATATGTATATATATATATATATATATATATATATATGACAACCTCCTGCAACCACATGTTCAAATGTTTGTTAAAAAAAAAAATCAGCCTTTGATTTGAACATGTTGCTACAGGAGGGTGTCTTGAAATTATAATTTCAGGATGATCTGATTGGAGAACCTCCTTATATATATGGAACATTCTATAGTGCACCAGTGCATCCATTCACCATTAAAATTTTGCATTGTTTTGACATGATCACATGGCTTAAGGCATGTGAGCTGCATGTGACCATGTCAAAACAAGGCACAATTTTAATGGTGCATGGATGCACCGGTGCTCTATAGAATGTTCCATATATATATATATATATATATATTGGACATTGTGGATCGGTTTATCATGGTAGTTCCAATCCGTAAAGACCATAGTTCCTGATTAGTAGAAACTTGGTAGGCATTGCATTTGTTATACAGCATCTTTCATCCCTTGTTTTCTTTCTCAGGCGTTATGAAAATTTCGTGGATATTGTCTCATAAACCAGTAACAGAAAATAGAAATTCTTTGTATAAAGCTATTTGTACACTGCACATAAAATCAATTTACCTCACTTTTTTCATTTTTGTTGACTTAGTGTTTGAAGTTTAATCATATCAGGTTGTGATTACAAGCATTAATGTAAATGGCAATCTTCTCCTCATTGGAAGCCATCAGAAGGAAAAGGTAGGTCTTTTGTATACTCAGCAAATCAGCAGTCAAGATTATAGATTTCAATTTTGGGCTCAATTGGATTTTCAGAATCCATAAGGTTTTGAATATGTGCCATGACTAGCACATTTAATGTGATGGTTTGTTTTAATACAGATGTGCATTATGACAAGTTTCCTGGATTTCATTCTCTTTTTGACCAAAAAATAAAGTAAATAAATTAAAAAAATAATTAGCATCCTTATATTGTACATCTGTATCATATAAAATGCAAAGGAAAAAGAAAAAAATGTAGAAAAGACTTACTGTTTTGCTGCAATTGAATTGTACTTGAAGTCAGTTGAATTGCAACTATTTTCTTTTTCCTGACACGATGCTGTTGTTCATCCCAAAATTACTCCTTCATTTCCATATTAGTCTTCATATTTGGTGTAATGTCCAGAATTATGAGTAAGAGCAAATAGTGCATTGATTCGTGGTGTTTCTATGTATGTTTCTTAGGGTCTGTGAGTGTTTGCTCTACTACTAAAGTTTTTAAATTATAACCCATAACAATTCAAAATGTGGATGAGCTTATCTACTTAACTTTGACAGGGCCAGTCTCCTGAGCAATTTAAGATCGTGATACCTAAAATTCCTTCATATTTCACGGTATGCAGATTTTCTTCATAATTGACCTTAGAACTTAATATGATATTTTATTGCAAAAGTTCTACAATGAGGATATAAATGAATTTCATGGGGACTGGTTAAGGTTGCATTGCCTCTACATAACACTGTCGACATGTTGATATTTTATCATAAAATTATTTGATCAGAATCAGAAGTAATAGTCATCATCTAGCCCTAACTGGTTGAAGCTTGCAAACATGCAATCTTTATATAATTGAACATATTTATCTTAGTATCATGCCCTTTATTTTTTGTTTTTACCTCTTAAAACTAGAAGGCATCTGCAGCAAGGGTTGTGTACTTATGCGATGCTGCATCTTCAGGTTAAGAGAGAAAAAAAAAAAGGGATGCTATTAAAATTGTTAATTGTTAACAGTTAACATGTTGATTAAGGGTGAACGTGTTATCATTTGAAAGCTATAGGGAATATCTATACATTTTTGTGCAATCAAGCAGGCATAGGGTTTGAATTGGTCAACTTAATTATAGCGAACAGGTTTTAAGCTTATTCCAAAATTGTTTGACTTGCAGGCAACCTTGTTAGTCTTTAGAAACAGCTTTATAGATGCTAAATTCATTGCAAAACTCATTCTGCCAGAAATGTGATATGCTATAATGCTTTTTTGTTTCACGTATTTCCAAAAGAAAAAAGATAAAAAAAAAAAGATGAAAATGACGGGTCCTCGCATTTCCATTTTATTTGATGTACTTTGTTCTCTTTTAACAGCTTTGCTTTGAATATGATGCTTACATTGCTGTATATGTGTGTGCTTTTGCTTGTAGGGAACCGGAGATCTAATGACTGCACTTCTACTCGGATGGAGTAATGTAATGCCTTTTATTTTTGTCGAAGTTAAGCAAACTTTGGTTCATTTTAATGAATGATGTTGTATTTCTCATCATACGTTCTATTTCTGCTATCCAGAAATATTCTGACAGCCTTGACACGGCAGCAGAGCTTGCGGTATCAAGCTTGCAGGTATTACTTTTTCTTATTCTGCTTGAATATTATGCAAGTATTAATGTTGCCGTGACTTGTTTGACAAGCATCCAATATCTTTGGGATTTTTACTTGCTTGACCATAATATTGGCCTTTGAGTCTTTGACAACATTGTCGAGTCAAACACCATAGGGTATGTACATACATACACAGGGTGTATATATTCATAAGCATCACAGATGTTTATCATTTTTACTACTTTAACTGATGATTGTGCGAATTTTTGCTAATAATTTCAGGCAGTTCTACAAAGGACATTGAATGACTATCTAAGTGCTGGATATGATCCCCAATCAAGTAGTTTGGAAATTCGATTGATTCAGAGTCAGGATGGCATTCGAAACCCAGACGTGAAATTCAAAGCTGAAAAATACAATTGAATGGGTGATAAATTTACTGAAACATAATTAATAATTATAGCTTGTGCATGTAGTATTTAATTTTGATAGAGTTGGTTAATCAATTAATAATGTTCTCATTTTCTCGTTTTCACATAAAAAAAAAAAAGTTTACTGCTGTACTGAAATTGCACGAAAGTAAAACAAAAAAGTTGTTTGATTATATTTATTACCTCGGGGTGGGTTCGATAAACTCAAGATGGATCCCATTTCTCTCCAATGTGGAAACAGAGGCAGTGGACAGATCCGGTCTTTGGTGTTCATGCTATTATGTTTTAGTTTAAACCATTGCTCTACTTGAGTTTCACTGGCAGTGATTATTATTTACGGCAGGGTTTTTTTTTTTTTTTTTTTTTTTTTTTTTTTTTTTTTTTTTTTTCCTGAGGGTCTACACCAAGTCCAGGTTTTGTTAAGACTTATGATGAATCACACATTGAAATAATAATAATAATAAAATTATTATATATATACCGGCGGACCCAGGAATTTTAACCAGGTAGGGCACTTGAATATATATAAAAAAAAAAAAAATACTGAAAAATCAAAATCATAGTAAAATGAGTTTTTTTAATTTAATTTAATTTAATTTTATTTTTATATTTTAACAAAAAGGAGTTTTTTTAGATAAAATTAAACAAATAGAACACTTATTCATATGAATTAAATAATCTTACATTCAAAAAGAAATAAAAACAAAAAAAAAAAATGTTAAAAAATAAATAATAACAAGAAAACCAACATAAATAATGAAAAAAAATTAAAAGAATAAATTACAATCTAATTTCATATTAAGAATTTTTTTTTTTTTTTTTTTTTTTTTTTTTTTTTTTTTTTTTTTTTTTTTTGCATTTATAATGAATTCAATTTAAATTTATACAAAAATATTTATTAATAAATATTACTAGATATGTTTTCAAATTTTTTGTTCTTCGAATTATATATTGGTAAATTATTGATTCTAAATAAATTAAAACTATAAAATAAAGAAAACACTAAGGAAAAAGGAAGATGAATCATAATAATAGATTGACTATTTTAATCCAATAAAGTAGAATTTGAGTTTTTATGATTTATTGATTGGACGTGTTAGATATATTAAACTAAAACTATTAAAAAAAATAACATAATTTAATATAAAATAAGGAAATGAATTGTTTTGTTTTAGAAGAAATGAAAACTTGAGAAAAGAATTGGAAAAGATAATAAAATAAAAAAGAAGTAAAAAATTATAAGATAAAATTGAATTAAAAAAAAAAATGCATTTGCTAGAGATGGGACTTGAACCAAGAACTTTAAGGGGTAAAAACAAGAACCAATACCAGCTGTGCTAAGGGAAACATGATGTAACTATTATTAATGGATATTTATATATAAAGTATATACAAAGTCAATTTTTTTTTTTTATAAAAAAATTGAGGTAGGGCATGGGCCCCACCTAGTCTCCACGTGGGTCCGCCCCTGCCGGCGGATGTTAGAACTTAACAGACTAGTTTTTCATGTTGTGTGAAAATTTAAGGCCAGTTCAGTAACGTTTTCATTTAAAAATAAAAAATTGATTTTAGTACTTTTAGAATTTGAAAACACTTATGGTAATAATCATTTAAAGCTGTTTTATATAAAAAAAATTAAGTAATAATATTATATTAAAATAAAAATAAAAAGGCATGAAAAATATAATGTGAATGAAAAGCAGATAAAGTAACAATTTCAAAAATTAAAATTTCTTTTATGTATATATATATATATATATAAAATTCTTTAAAAATTTAAAATATAATATAATTTTTTTGATATTTAAATGTTATAATATAAAAATATAAATTTATTATAGTAGATCCGGCTTATCAATTAAATATTATTATAATTTACTTCAAATAATTATGAATCTTATAAATCACTTGATCACATGATCCTTATTCCTTACTACAATTGTCACACAAGCAACAGCAGCCTAGCTTTGGCCAATCAATGACAACACCAAAATGACACCGAAAATACCTGAAAAACTAAACAATAACAATACCCCTCGATCTAGCTATATCATGAGGTTATGAGTTTGAATCATATCTCATTTCCGAAACCCGAAATTAATAAGGAAACAACTGAACGATAACAAATCAATCTTAAAGAGAAGCATCAAACTATGCTTTTAGCCATGCAACAAAGGCCATGAAATTATTTTAGGAGCTCCCACCTTATTTGATGCTATTCAAGAGCTTTTCCTTGAGATCCAAAGTATTTGCTTTATACTTTCCATCACTCAGCAATTCCTCGGATTTACTTACAACATCTTCCTTAGTAACTACTTCTCCGTCTTCTCGGTTGAACCCTAATCCAACCTTCCATACATTACAAATATAGTGTTCAATGAGGAAGTGATCATCACTGAAAGGCCAGCACAAGAGAGGAACTCCATTGGTGATAGCTTCCAAGACAGAGCTCCAACCACAATGTGTAACGAAGTGAGCAATGGAAGGATGTTTCAGGACTTTTTGTTGAGGCGCCCCGCGATTGCCCACTCTCTCTTGAAATCCTCTGATGTTCAATTTGTCAGCAATATCAGGATGTACAACCCAGAGAAATGGTCTGTTGGAGAGTTGAAGGCCTAACGCGAATTGTTCGAATTGGGTTTGATCAAAAGTAGCATGACCACCGAATGCAACATATATGACTGAATTGGCTGGCTGTCCATCAAGCCATTTCAAACAGCTCAAGTCTTCTGGCAAGAAATTTCCTGATCGGTTGCTTCCCACAAGTGGGGCGATTGGATGGATCTTCGGATTCGTGTTAAATGTTTCAGGCTCCAGTTCATAAGATGAAATGCAAATCACAAAATCTGCCAATTCTACTGATGTGTTGTTTCTTAATGCATATTCAAAAAACAATTTCTGTTCTTCCCAAAAGCCACGGTTCCTCGCCCAAACAAAGTGTGATGATGTGTTCATTGCAGGCATGGATGGTGACACCTCAATCATCTGTTTCTTTCTTGGAGTTCCTGTAAATTAAGATATTTTCATTGATTTATCGTTTTCTTTTACCGGTCCTTTAAAAAATAAAATAAAAAATAATCAACTTGGATTTCCATGGACAGATGTCTAATGGAGATATGTTGTTAGACCTCCATGGAGACAACTTAAAAAAAAAAAAAAATTAAATAAGTCTCGAATTTATTAAATAAGTCAAACTGTAATGAAAAAAATTAGTTATATATATCTCACCGTCATGGGAAATAATCCCGTCTTGTATGAGTGTAGGGATGGAGGAAATTAAGACGGAAGCCGTAGCCGAAAAAGAAACGAAGGATGCCGGCTTGATTTGGTTGTCGACTGCAATTTCCATGGCCCAACTAAGAAGGCTATCAGCAAGAACACAAGTGATGTTATCATGAGTGTGTGAAGCATTAATCTGTTGAATAAGCTCCTTCACTTTCCCAGGCATTGACAAATAGATATCTTCAATTCCATCATTCATATATATATATATATATACATATATGTATATATATATATATACACACACAAAGTAGGTGATAATATTATCTTGTCCCTCTATTATTTTAATAATATAAGTTAACTAATAATTTTTATTTCTATAATTCTATTGGCCATGAAAATTGGAAACAAAATCAATCCATTTTAATATTTTAGTTTCCTATTATTTCATACATTATTACCTAATCTAGTGTGTATTATATATATAATTTATTTTTATTTTGTTTAGATTTCACTAGAATAAACTAAGTAAATATTGAACTCTTATAGTGACTACCTATATTATTTATTTTGTTAGGTTAATTATTAATATGATTTTGATAAATTTATTTTATTAGTTTATTAATTAAATTTTGTTCAAAATTATAATAAGTTAATTTGGTTTTACGTGAATATTATAAAATTAAATTACTAGTATTTAAATAATTGTGATTTAAATATATCATTGCTATAATGATATTTTAATTAAGCTATTGAAATTTATATTTTATAAATCGGGAAATATTAAAATATTATTTTCAGTTATGCATACCTTTAAGAATAGGCATAGTTTTTGCAATAAAATAAAAGATGTTTTCTCATACACTCTTTAATTATGTAATTGAAATGAAAATTAGGAAGAAAATTAGATTGATTTGGATATAAATAATTTTCTAGATATAAAATAGACGTGTTACATTTCAATTAGTTAATGTCTATTTCATTTATTTATTTGTATAATTACTTTTAACACCGAATGGTATCACATTTTGTTGAAAAGTATTAGGTGCGGCTGTGCGGGATTCTACACTTTTTCTTGTACAGGATTCCTACTGATATTATTTGAAGATTGCGTGACCTACAATATTCATTTTTGTTTGGCCCCCCTAAAGCCAAAATCCTTTCTTCGCCCCTGTCGACGACGGCATTGCAGCGACGACGATGAGGGTTTTCGCTGTCCTCCTCCGCTCTCACCACCACCACCACACCCTCCAGCTTCTCGGTAGCTCTTCGTGTCGTCGTCACTGCAACATCGTCATCGCTGCACATCCGACATCGCCATCACTGTCATTACTGCACGCTGCCGCCGATCTTGGATCACAACTGGGTTGGATGAGTTGCTACGTTGGATAGCTGAGTTGGATGAGTTGTTGGATTAAGTTGGATGTGGTGTCAAAATTTAATTGGCTCGATGCAACACTCAGAACACTCAGCATGTGCTGAGTGTTGCACCCAGCACAGGTAAGTTTTTCTCCTTTTAATGATAATTGTTTTTTGTTAATGATAATTGTTTTTTGTTGTGATGCGATGGATGTAGATTTCCGAGTGTCACTTACTATAAGGATTATGAGCCCCATTTGGTGCGTATGATTGGATTGAACTATTTTATGAGATTAGATTGGACTAGATTAGATAGGATTAAATATAACAACGTCTATTGTTTGGTGTAACGTGGGATATGACTAAAATAATACAATCTTATGTTTGGAATGACCTAGGATTAGATTATTTTTTGATTGTATATATCTATCAACCTATCTAGACTATGTATTTTTTTAAAACTTTTTTTCCATTGGTAGAATTCGGGCCGCTGACTTGGGATTAGATTAAAAATGATTTGATGAATTGTTTATAATATGCTTAAACTATAATTAAATTAAATAATTTTTAAATATTATTACTCCCTTAAATAGAGATAGAAAAAAAATAGTTTTCTCAAAAACTAATAATTTGAAATTTTTTGAATCCCATCAATAATATTTATAAGTTGATTTTTGAAATATTTAATTCAATATTAAATTAATTATTCATTTCCTGTAATATGCTTCCATAAAATGAGTGTGTGCTGTGTTAGTGAAATAGAAAAGAAAAACATAACAGAAAAAATAAATTGAAAAGAAAGAGAAATAAAGGAAAATAGAAAGTGAATGGGAACTCAGCCAAAACAGAGAGAGAGAGAGAATCGATTTGTGCAAGGAAAAAAAAAAAAAAGAGAATAAAAACAGAAATTTATCATGTGAAAAATAAATAAATATGTTATTGAAGCAGAAAAGAAAGAAATTTCAGTTGAAATGTGATGAAAGAGGAAAAATTGGTTGGCGGGAGGAATTAAATGAGTTGGACCCATGTGTAAAAATAGTCATAGGAATATAGTATTATTAGATTATGTTTGGTTCGTGGAAAGGTAAACCATATAGGAATGAAATCTACGTAGGGAAGGAATCCAATTCCTAAATGGATTTCTTTGTTTGGCTGTCACATGGAATTTATCATGGAATCCTTACTATTTTGACCAAAATACCCTTATATATTATATATATATATAAATCTTTATTAATTTTCTTAAAAAATATCCAATTTTTTTTTTAATTTTTTTTTTTAAGTATGCATACATGTATCATAAAGTGCTAAAACCCATAAGCTCACTCAATCACACTCTCTCGCTTCCAAAACCAAAATCCACCGACCATGGCCACTCTATCGTACTCCGCCACAGCCACCGCTACCTAACGCCACTACTACTACAAAACTTCCTCACAATAAAGTTATTTCATTTCCTAGATCAACTTTCTTCTCCAGCATAAATAAACCCAAAATGATTTTCGCAAACTTGACCCCTCTCAAATCGTCCTCAAAACAAACAAATCTCTCTGCCATCAAAGCCGATTCCCCGCTCCCCTCAACCACCTTCGCCACCACGAAATCCTTGAAATCTCGTCTCCAGAACAACGAGACTTTGTATGACATCTTCCTCCTCTCCTTCTCCTTGACTCTCGCTGAGATCTCGGGCCTGGCTGGATACGACTTCGTAGTCGTTGACATGGAGCACGACCCTAGTGGTGCCTCCACCGCCCTTGAGTGCATCTGTGCCCTCGACGCTATGCGGGCACTAGCCATCCTACGGTTCCCAAGGAGCTTCGGTGGCCTCAGACGGCGATGATGAGGCTTCGCCGGTGGCCTCACTATCATCGGTTATTAAGGAGGCCCATCGCCTCTATTTTTTGTTTTTTGTTTTAAATTTTTTATTTTTGAACTTTTTTGGAGGATAAATTGGTAAATTGAACATTTCGGAGGATGGAATCTAGATTCCTACCTTCAGAGGTAGGAATTTAATCCACCATTTTGGTGGAATCCTCTATGGAATGGAATCCTTATTCCATGACATTTTGTGCAAAACAAACAATGAAATAAGGATTCCCTTTCTCTTTCAGGGGGAAAGGGCCATGGGGTATTATTACATATTTACATGTGGATGGAATAATTTAAAAAATAATAAGGATTCCATTTTGTGCCAAACAGGGCCATGGGGTATTATTAAATATGGATGTCATATGTTGTTACTTTTTTAGTCCGCTGAGAATTGGACATATAAAGTAGGGGTCTTTGTGTAAATAGTTATATAATTGGGGAACTTTCTAAATTTGTTAATTTCCAATAATTTTATTGTTTCTATCAAACATTTTACTTTTTGGATAAAAACACCCTTAATAAAGTTAAAATATATATATATATTTTATTGGGCGGTCACAGTCTCACAGACCTCCATACAATGGACAAGCTAATAAAATTGTGACCTCCATGTACAATTTAATATATTTTTTTAAAATTATTATAAAAAGTAAATTTTTTGATAAAAACAATATAAACATTAAACGTTTTTTTTTTTTTTTTTAAACAATATAAACATTAAACGTTGATAAAATTAGAAAGTGTCTTTTTGTTTGTATATTTCAAGTTATTTCCAATGTAAACTTTAGTCTCTTTGTGATTGATGATTCATCAGTCTTTCGGATATTATTCCCATGAGATAATAAAGAGAGCTTTGATTCTTTAATTTACTCTCCTTGCTTATCTCTATTTCTATCAATTCAATTTGTTGTTTTGAATTACTTCTAAAAAAAAAAAAAAAAAAAAAAAAAAAAATCAAACAAACTTATCAATTCAATTTGTTGTTTTGAATTACTTCAAAAAAAAAAAAAAAACAAAAAAAAAAAAAAACAAACTTTGTTGTTTTGAATTTGATTCTCCCTGATTTTATAACATTTAAATATGAGTAATGCTAGACATCTCAAATTTTTTTCCCAAATTCCATCCCAAATGATGTGGCACGTGATGTATTAGCATATTATAAATCATGAGATTATGTAATAACCGATATGATGTTGACACCTCACGTATCACATCATTTGGGACAAAATTTGGGAAAAAAAATTGGGATGTCTAGCATTACTATTTAAATATTAAGAGAGAAATGGGATACTCAAATCAATTTTTGATCATTCCAATCCAAATATAAATAAGTAAGCATGTAAACACACAAAATGGGCAACAGAAGATTGGGGGAATATTAGAAAATTCAAGGAAAATAGTTTTAGTTCTTAAAAAATTCTCAAATTTTATTCATAGGTAAATTTTATTGAATTTATCATCCATAAAAAAATTCATATCAAAATTCATAAAAACCGATACGATTTCATCAAGGTCCTTACTGAAATTAAAATACGGGATCCCTAACTAATATATATATATATATATATATAGAGAGAGAGAGAGAGTAATACTAGACGTCTCAATTTTTTTTTTTCCCAAATACTGTCCCAAATGATGTGGCACGTGAGGTGTTATAAGATGACACCTGATGTGCCACATCATTTGGGACAGAATTTAGGAAAAAAATTTGGGACATCTAGCATTACTCATATGAGTATATATATATATATATATATATTGAAAATACCTACAAGGTTATACACTTGGTTAAGATGTGAGGTCCGGATAACCAAGCAAGAAGTCATGGCTAGGATCGGGAAGGTCCGGATAGTCATGCATAGGAGGCTCTCTAGAGGCATGAGTGCCTTGGATAGGGAGTTGGCTTCTATATTGGTATGCCTAGGCGTATGGATAGACATAGACTCCAAAAGAGCGGGGTACATGGGATGTGTATGCACTTTTGAGGAATTTCTAATCTACCATCGATGTTGGTTTTGTATGTTGTCCAATATATGGTGGTTTCGCATCATTGAGGGATTTCGTACTTTTCAATAGGGTTAGGTAAACATAGACTCCTATAGGAAGTTGATCTAGGATTGGTCACTTTGTGGAATTTCTAATTTACCATCCAATATATATGTAGTACCCAATGGTTGTAGTTCAACCCGTGGATGTTTTCTCCTTGGAGGTTTTACCACGTTAAAAAATCTTTTGTGTTAATTCTTTTTATCTCTATCTTTTATATTTGTTTTTGTGTATGTTATTATCTTGTTACATATTATTGAATTGTGATGTATATTGAAACAAGATTTGTAAAGTGTGATTTGTGAACTAATTCATTTTGATCATATTTATAAATATAATTCTTTTGTATATTGTAATTTTTATGTATAGTGATATTTGATACTTGTAATACATTGAACAAATATTGAAATACAAGTATTCTTTGTTGTTGAGTTTATGTGTTCTTATACCTCATACAACTAATTGATATATATAGATAATGCCTAAATGATCATTTGATTATCTTGTCTATGTATGAATTCTTGGTTTATGTGTTGTATGTAAGACTGCCTTGAGGGACAAACGAAAGTTTGTTCAAGGGATTGAAAAAGGCGTAAAAACCTATTCACTCCCTCTAGGTATACTTTAAGCTATTTAACTACGTTTGTATACTTTCAAGCAATTAGGTCCTCTGGTCTGGGCAATAGTGCGGGTGAAGTGTGGTTGGGACCTGCACTCACCCGTACTTTATCTGTTTTTAGCAATCAGGTCCTCTGGTCTGGGCAAAAGTACGGGTCAAGTGCGGTTGGGACCCGCACTGTTGTAGCCTTTGATGCCTTTCTCCCTCTTTTTACAACTCTTGGTCCTCTTTTCTCCCGAAAGTCTCGCAATATGCTATAATCACCCGAAATGGGTAAATGCCTGCAAATATGAACATAGAGCCCATAAGTGATGTTAAAACGCACAAAAATGACACAAAGGTTACGAATTTGAGTGCCGAAATATACAACATATTTGGCACGATCACCTGTGCACTTGTGACCATAGCCAGAAAGCTCCGTCCATATTTCCAAGCACATACAATCATGGTGGTTACAGACTAGCCATCGAGACAGTTCCTCCAAAGACCATACGTATCAGGCAAGCTAGTCCTATGGGCTCTAAAGCTCACCTAGTATGACATCAAGTACAAGGCGAGAACAACAATCTAGGCCGAAAGCCTTGGCTGATTTCCTGGCTGAATTTAGCATGATCTCCAATCCTGATGCCATCGTAGTCTCGAACCCGGTTCCTAAAGAAGAATCCACGGAATGGCCCGTTGATTGCAAGGCATGGATACTGTACATGGGTGGAGCGTTAAACCAGTCGAGCTGCGGAGGAGGGATCATCCTAACCGATCCTGAAGGGATTGAATGCGGTCAATATTTCAGGTTTGAGTTTAATGCCACTAACAATGAAGCAGAGTATGAAGCCTTGTTAGCAGGGATGAAGGTAGCCAAAGAATTGGATGCAGATTTGCTCCTGGTTATGAGTGATTTGCAGCTGGTAATCAACCAGGTATCCGGACAGTACCAGGCGAAGGGCGAGAACATGGTAGCATACCTCGAAAAGGTCCGTGAAGCTATGGCTAGGTTCAAAGGAGTAAGGATGGAACCGATTCCCTGGGATAAAAACCACCAGGCTGATGTCTTGGCCGAGATTAACTGGAGGTCAAGTATTACCAAGAGGGGTACCACTTCAACTAATTCCTCGATCCACCGGCTTCCTTGCTAGATGGATCCTATAGTTGACTACCTCCAAAATGAAAATCTTCCAGAAGATCCGGATCAAGCACGCAAACTCAAAAGGACTGCCATCTGGTACTGCTTAGTTGATGCGTACCTCTACCACAAAGGAAAGTCCATTCCACTACTGAGGTGTTTACATCCAGATGATGCACAATGGGCACTTAAGGAGGTGCACTTAGGGGACTATGGCAACCACATATCAGGTGAGACCTTAGCTTACTAGATACTTAGAATAGGCTATTTCTGGCCTACTTTACATCAGGATGCGAAGCAGTTTGCATGGTTTTGTGAACCCTACCAAAAGATAGCTAACCTCGACCACCTACCTTCGGAAAGACTCTCCTCAATCAATACACCCTACCCATTTGCCATTTGGGGGGTAGAATTCATCGGGCCACTCCCAACCGCTCCGACCACTCCTGGTCAAACCAAGCATTCTATAGTGGCAATAAACTACTTTACTTGGTAGGTAGAAGCAGAGTCCCTTACCTGGATAACAGAGGCAAACACCACAAGCTTCATCAAGTTTAGGGAGTTTTGTGAAGTGCAGGGTATCAACCTTCGGTTTGCATCAGTAGCCCATCCTCAAATCAATGGATTGGTGGAAGCTATTAACAAGACCATCAAGAAACTCTTGAAGAAGAAGATCCAAATGTGAGATCAACAAATCGTTCAACGTTCTTTGGTAGCACAAATGGCTAACATAGCTTTTGTGATCTTAAGGTATCTTATTCTCTTTTCCTTTTGGCTTCATTTTATGTCGAAAAGGGGGAGAAATACTATAAGGTCCTCATATTTTGATTAGCTTATTTCGTTGACAAACCACATTTAGGATGATTTTGTAATGGGTAGATTAGGTTCTCGCTGGCAAGCTTCCAAGCATCCTTGGTGACTTCAAGAGCAAGAGTGAAAGTTAAATCACTTGACTTGCCTCTTGAAGAGATTAGTTGCACACACACACTTCTTCATGCATGTTTTATTCATCTTGCATTTGTGCTTCAATTCTTATGTGTGCATTTCTCATACTTCACATTTGCACCTCTTTGTTGAATTTTGTTGTGTGATAGTATTTAGTAATTCATTTCTGAAAGTACACAAAAGAAGTTAAATTGTTTAAAGCATACCTAGATGGGGGGGGGGGGGGGGGGGGGGGGGGGTGAATAGGTTTTTACACCTTTTTCAAACCCTTGAACAAACATTCGTTTGTCCCTCAAGGTAGCCTTACACACAACACAATAAGCCAAGGAAGACATACATAGACAATACGATAATACAATCATAAGAGCAACGTCTAAGTATATCAACAAGTTATGTGAGGTAAAATAGCAAATAAACATAACAACAAATAAGCTTGTATTTCATAAGATGTTCAATGTGTTACAAGAGTGATCAAAATGTCACTATACAAAAAATTACAATATATAAAAGAATCAAAGATACAAAATTGATTTAAGGATTGAATTCACTAATCACACTATACAATGTCTTGCTTCACAATACATCACATGTGAATATTATGAATCAAGACAATAAAAATATACAATTAAAATGTAAGAGAAAGAGATAGGAAGAATTAACATAAGGGATTTTTTAATGTGGTAAAACCTCCAAGGAGGAAACATCCACGGGTTGAACTACAACCATTGGGTACTATATTATTGGAAAGCAAACATAGAACATTCACAAAGTGACCAATCTTTAGCTCACCCAACCTAGTGAAGTCTAAGCCTACCCAACCCTATTGGAAAGTGTGAAATCCCTCAATGATGCAGAACCACCATATATTGGACACCACACACAACCAACATCGATGGTAGATTAGAAATTCCTCAAGAGTGCATACACCTCCCATGTACCCCGCTCTATCGGACTCTATGTCTAATCATACGCCTAGGCCTACCAATACAATAGCCAACTCCCTATCCAAGGCACTCTTGCCTCTAGGGAGCCTCCCATGCATGACTATCCGAGTCCTCCCGACTCTAGCCATGACTCCTTGCTTACCTATTCGCGTCATCTCGACTCTAGGCAAGACTCCTTGCTTGGCTATTCGAGTCACCCCGACTCTAACCAAGACTTCATGCCTTTTACAAGGACTTCCTAGTGCGATCATGTGAATGCAAATGATGCAAACAATCAATACAACATAGAACATGTGATCAATACATTCTATGGCACAAATAGACCTAAACATGTGAAATCACAAATAATCAAGTCTAGATGCAAAAATACATGAATAGAAACCTAAGCATGTGAAACACCTAACACATACACTCAAAGTCTCATTCACACACATAATACTTGAAACACAATATGTTCATGAAGTACAAATTCAAGATGCTATCAATATACAATTAAATGCTAGATATATGAGATTAAAATCAATCAATATACTAGACAAAAATATAGAGCAAGGTTTTGAGATTTACATCAATCAAAACCTATATTCTCTAAATCACAAACAAATACACA
Organism: Acer saccharum; assembly: GCA_030490815.1. Lineage (NCBI taxonomy): Eukaryota > Viridiplantae > Streptophyta > Magnoliopsida > Sapindales > Sapindaceae > Acer > Acer saccharum. The sequence continues at coordinate 45,169,682 of CM059866.1, forward strand.
AATCCTAGATTTTATTAATCAAAGGATCAAATCAAATCTCAAGGTCATTATAACACAAAATTAATTCAATTAAGTATCAAACAACCTAAGATGCAATTCTAATCACAATACAACTCACAAACATATGTAAAACCTAGAATCATAGAATCTAGTTAACATTAGTCCACAAATTGAGTTTCAATTAGAATGATAATCAAGCTATCTTTCGCAATAGCTTTTACCAAACATTAACATAGATATAGAAGAAGAAACCCCAAGCAAATGGAAGGTCAAATAACAAGAAATCCCAAAGTTGAGACTCATACCTCGGATTTTGCAGCTGGTTCGGAAATCAGTGTTCAACCACTAGAAATCACGATCAAACAGCCACCAAACCACTTGGAGATGTTAGAGGACTCAAATACGAACACTCTCCAACTTGAATCACTCAAATCCGACTCCGGATGAGGAAGATATGGTGTTTTGAAAATCTAAAAATGCTGGAGAGAGAGAGCTTACGGGAATTTCTGAAATTTTCTTCTTATTTTTCAAAATGGAGAGAGAGAGGGAAGAAATATGAGGAGAGAGAGAGGGCTTTTCAGCCAACCAAGTGGTGCCACATCACCCCCTGGCCGTGGGGAGTGTGTGGCCCACACGGGAGCAGAGAGTGCTCCAGGCCGTGGGGCCCACGGCCAGCCCATGTGGCCCACGGCCTGAGCTGTCCTCTCGCGCGCTCCCTCGGTTCGTCGACCCGTATCTTAGGCGTCCGAACTCTGATTTCGAATCCATTTTTGGATTAAAAACCGTGACTCTCTCACGCACGACAATGACTATACAACTTTGAAAAACGGTTGAGAAATCATCTCGGAAATCATCGATGAAGTCAACTCAACGAAAGAGAACGAAAAGTAGCATAGTCAACTTGTTTGGACTCGAAACCTTATGAATGAGTAACCGAAACGACCGGAACTCAATAAGGCATTGAATAAGAACATGTTCAAGTCCTAAACACAAAATACGGAAACATACAAACACAAAGACACACACATATGCTAGTTTCCGGACATAGTCCTAGAAAATGCAAAACACAAGTTTATTAACTAAATATGAATGCATGAGCATATTTTACCAAGTGTGTGAAAGTGAAATGTAAATGAAATTAAATCATGAAGGAACACACAAGAATGATATGTGTAAGTGTGTGCCTAGCCTTGTAAGAGATAAGAGGTCTTTGAATACCTTTGTCGACCGATAATGCCCGAATCTCTTAAAAGCCGGCAACTTGAACGAATTGTGGTTGAGACGTCCTTCGTCTTCGAAATTATTCAATTACTAACCACTAAACATTACAAGTTAAACACGTTTTGATATGGAATTAATGCCAACGCTAATTATCAACCTTACAGTTTCCGTTTGAGTGATCAGAAACGTCTGTGCTTGCACGATGGTGTGCATGTCTTAGCACGATGGTTGACCATTTGAGAAGGTCTTATTCTTCTCTTGGATAAGTGATAGTTTTGGTTTGGTTGTTTGGAGTAAAGTGTCTAGTTTCAAAAGATTGGATTTCAATGTTTTAAATGTTTTTTAAAGTTGACCTTTGTATGGTCTTGTGACCATAACTTTTTATAAAAAGATTGAAATTGAGTTTTGTAAAATTTTGGACAAACTAGACACCCATACCTTTCCACCAGTATTTATTCATAATATTTAATGATCGTTTGGATTGGTTTTGAAATCTCCAAATTGACCACCAAAACAGGGCAACTATGTTGTCATCTGTTTATGACCTTCAATCAATTGACCATAACTTTTTCTATAGACATCAAAATGTCATTATATAAAAATGAGTAGAAATTAGACATCCATACCTTTCCAACGATATATCATACGAAAGGTTTCGATGTCGTTTGGTCATGTTTCAAAGCACTTAAATCTTGAGTTGCTGCATTAACGCGTGTACCGTGAAAATGCCCATAATTTTTCTAACTATTCTAAAATGACATAGTTTCACTTGGGCACTATAAATACATATCTTTCTCATCATTTTGAGAGCAGAGCCACAAAATCAAACCCTAGAGAGAGAGGCTTCATATTCTTGAGAGAGAAAGCATCAAGCTTTCTTCTTTAACTCTCCAAATCTAAAACCCATCATCTTCATGCATCTCTAAAGCATGGGTCTTCTTTGTTTCATGACTAGGTAAGTTAGAACTTTATTGAATATCATTTATAGTTCTTCTTACTCTAAATTAGGTATTTATTGCTTGATTAAATACCTTGACTCATTTATTGTCTATATTTATGAGTCTTGATAACATGATTGGGTTTTTATTGTGATAGCTATGATTCTAAGTTTATATAACATCTGGCTAAGTTATCTCATTGATTAATTGAGATTGTTTTGTGATAGCTAGGATTTCATGTTTATAGCTAATTTATCTCATTAAAAAGATTGAGATTGTTTGTGATAGTTATTGTATCTAGGATTGGTTATCCTTCACATAGCTAAGTTGTATGCTATGACATATAGCAAACTTTGATATCTATGATTGATTTTATTGTCATCATTTAATCTCTAGATAAGCATTTAGTGTTTCCTAGCATTAATTGCATTTTGGATATTGCATAATATTCACATAGGGTGTTGATCTCTTCGTGAGAAGTAAGTCTTGTGACTAAGGTGGCTTAGTGCACAAGTAATTGGACTATATTCACTTTTAAAGGCCTACGAGTAGTAGTGGTGGGTTATAGTCCGAGAATGGTTGAGGGCAACCTAGGATGTAAACATCATTACAATTAGTGGATTCGAGGTTCGTGTGTGGCGCACATAACAACCCGTAATTCTTCCCTATTGAGGGTTTCCAATTAAAAATCAAGTGTTCTTTAATTTTCGTATTTTTCACTTGATTTTGTTGTTTGGTAAATTAGGGTTATATTTGTAAAATTGACTAATCCGAAAATTTGGTAATAACGGATTAACAACCCATTCACTCCCCCTCTAGATAATATTAGAAGACACCATATTTGTTTCAAATATGATATTGTTTTAGCATATCTTCTTTGTGTATGTGTCAAGTATTGAACTTCATATGGCATGTAATATCTTGGATTAGATATCTTTGATGGATATGCATGTATTTAGGGGGAGCATACATGCATGTATCCATTTTGAACTTAATTGTCATATTCCATATTGAACTTAAATTACATATTCTTGTCAAGTATATTGCCATATATTCTCTTGGATATTCTTGTGCTTTCAAGTTTATTTTAGGTGATATCAAGAGAAGCTCAAGTCAAGAAGTTCAAGACTTGTTAAAGATTAGTCTAGGTGATTAACTCATTGTAATGTGAGAGTGAGTTTTTGTGACCAATATTCATGCTGTATGTTTTAGTATTTGTATAGGTGTTTTAACATAGAATTTGCCAAATGGGGAGATTGTTAGGATTTTGAGTTGTGTTGGCACTATTCTATATCAAAATGACATTTCCTTTGTATTGTTAAGTTGTCTAGGATTCACGGTTTAACAAGCTTCAAGGAAATTGGGCAACATATCAAGCAAAGTGAAGCCTTCAAGAGGAGAAAACATCAAAGTTATATTTAGACCTCATTTCTCTTGCAAGGCATTTAGGCACACACACACACAGCATTCATATGTGTCCCTACATAGTTGTACACCATTGGTATAACACTTTCTCACACTTGTTGAAATATGCACATGTATTAGATTTAATTTGATAAATATTGTGAAATTGCATGTTCTAGGACTATCTCTAGGAAATCGCATACTTGTGTGACTTTGTGTTTATTTGTTTTTGTTTTTGTTTTATTGTTTTTGGACTTGAACATGATCTCATATGATTCCTTATTGAGTCCCGGTCATTTCGGTTACTCACTTATTAGGTTTCGAGTCCAAACTAGGAAGCTACACTATTTTACGTTCTCATACGATATGTTATCTTCGTCATCGTGTATCGAGTTAAATTCTCAACCTTTTGTCTAGACCTAGCAAGGTTCTAGTTCGAACCGTCAAAACTGGAAAAATCAAAATTAGAATCGTTCTTTTGGTTCCTGTTTTGGTTCCAGAACAGGAATAGGAACATGAACAGGAACCGGGGGGAAGCTGGTTCCGGTTCCAAGTTTTAAGTTTTACGGAACCGACCAGTTCGAACTGGATTAGAACCGGCAGTTCCTTAAAAATTGTTTTTTTTTTTTTTTTTTTTTTTTAATTGGGCTAGAGCTGGACGCCTACACCGTTGGAGACTTGGAGTTCTACCCTTCTATATAAGTCCACTGATGACTTAAGCCCACAGCCCAAGCCTACCCCTTTCCTGTTCTAAACATACCCAAAATACCCAATCCTAAACCCTAGCTTTATGTTCTTTACATCTTGTTCTTCCTTACCTCACGCAACCACCACCCAAGTCCCACCCCACCACTCACCAGTCCACGGCAGTGCGACACCACCCCCAATCTTGTCTCCCTCTCTCGATCAATCCAACTATCCAAGCAAGAAGAGTAGAAGACGAAGAAGTTGACAGACGAAGAAGAAAGAAGATGAAAGAAGATGATTGTTGACGGTGAAATTTGGATTGCCGCGCACTCAACAATTATATCAACTTAAGGTAAAACGAGAAAATAATCAATGCATGCAAGAGACAGGTTTTATGTGGAAAACCCTTGAATGGGAAAAAACCACGGCGCCCCGGAGGGCAAAAAGATAATACTAGGCTTATTGCTTTGTTACACACTCAGATCTCTCATACAATTGCTCTTTTCTCTCAGTTTTCTGAACCCTTCCCTCGTGGGATAGGTGGTTCTATTTATACATGATAATTAGGGTTTTCCCCTAGTTCTAGTCGTGTTGGTGGTAGGATTTCCTCTTTGATTCGTGTTAGGAATCCCACGTCGTAATGGATTAGGATTTTCTTCTCTTCTTATGATTTCTCGCTGCCATGGGTCTTCTAGAAGTTAGGGTTTATTTATGTGTTTCTGCCGAGTCGGTTCGGGCCCAGTACGCTGATGCAGCGAACACCTCCATTCCTGGATATTACCCTTCGGCGACCACGTTTCTATCTTTGGCGAGTATATATCTAGCTCTGGCGACCACACCTTTGACTTATTGGCTTAAGACGTTGACATACTGACTGGCCCCGTTTTTCTCCCTTGACCCGGTCCACGAGTGACGTGGCAACCTTTTCTTCAGCATTTATTGACTCCTTTGATGACGTGTTTGCTTGGCAAATTTATACATACAACAATACCCCCATAAATACTTCGAGCCGAGTGAATGACTTGGTCTTTTTAATTCGTTTGCCTCCATGACCAGTATTTATATCCATGCTTTTAAAATTTCGGCGCGTTTTGTAAATAACTTCCCTCTTTTTCCTTTTCACCACATGCTGAATTAATTGGTTGATTCTTCCAGTGCAAGCCTTTATTCTTGGCCACACAACCTCTGGCACTTCCACTCACTTGACAGGTGAAGATACGTTTTGATTGCTTGGTGATTCCCGAGGTGCCACATATCCATTATTCGGTGGTGACTGTTGCGGCTAGTTACTGTGACCGTCGCTCACATTAATTAAATATCCTTTTTCTGATTTTCTTTTTTGAATTTCAAAACTCCCTCTTTTAAGCCCTGATCGTTTCTTCTTCCTCATTTTACTCTTCCCATTTATACTTCCATTGTTTTTCTCAGAGCAAAAAGGAAAAGTTCGCACCTTTGTTTTTTTTGTCCTATTTCTTCGAGTACTTGCTACAGCCTTTTTCCTGCGTCTTCCATTGCCAGGCGGTTCACTGAACTCGACCATTCCTATTTCTCTACGTCCCTAACTCTCCTGCACATCTTCTGCGAATCTAGGGTTTTCTAGTGAGTTCCCATGGATCCTTCCTTACGTTCTTCTCTTTTTAATCAAATGATGCAAGCCTTAGAACTTGGTGATAAGTGTACTACAGACCAGATTGAATCCTTGATTCGTAATTTTCATCCGGATTCCCCAACCCTGATTTCTGTCTATATTCCTTCCTCTGAGGAAAATTTTGTTCCTAACATTCCTTCTCCCTCGTCTTTTGATAATAGTTCTCCAACAATGACGAGGTCTTCTAAACCGGATAGCAGCAGACGATGAGCTTCTAGGGTTCCTCGAGGGTCCCTGCTGGATGCTCAAACCACCGTCGATTCAGATGTTGAAGATCATCAGAAGAGTAGACTGCACTTCACAGCTGATCGCCCGTGTTCTTTTGATTGCGAAGTTAATGTGGTTGGCGAGGATGAACTTTGTAAATACAAGAGTCGCTTTGACATTCCGAATGCTGTGACTTTGACTCTACTGGGTGATCGAGCGGTATGGAATCCTCCTGAAAATGTGGTCGCCATTTATGGCGCAATGCTGAGTTGCGGGGTTACACTTCCTCTTCAGCCCTTTATTGCTAGGTTCCTCGCTGAGGCCCAGATTGCGCCAGCCCAACTCGCCCCAAACAGTTACAGGATATTGATGTGCCTGTGTCTAATGTGGAAATTGAAGGGTTATGGACCCTCTACGCCCCGCTAGATCCGCCATTTTTATACGTTAAGACAAGCGGGCAATGGTGGCACGTATTTCCTTCTCTCCTCACCCGTGGAGAATTGGATCCCTAAGGGTGTGGCGAACCCTGGACAAGTGGAGGTTTCCAGTGACGAGAAGAAGAAGGGTTTTATTTGGGGCTTTCGCACTTCAAATAAGAGGTGGAAGAATAGTTGGTTTTTTGCTGGTGGCGAGTGGGGCAGAGATGTGCCAGCCAGTGGTCGCCGTAATCTTTTGGCAAAGAAAGTTCCTAGGCACTTCACTTCTCCTAAAGCCTGGTCGAAGGCAGTCCCCATTTTGCTAGATGGAGAGATCTCTCATCTTGCCACGGCGGCCGTCCTTCCTTTGGACTTGAGAGGTAGATCTTTCCTCTTGGATGAGGAGAAAATGATTGCCTAACGGGTTTTCACACGCCTACCTGCTAGGCTTCCTCGCCGTAAGTCTTATTAGCTTTTCCTTTTTGTATTACTGTTTTGTTTATTCTGTTAGTGATGCTTGGTTATTTTCCTTGCAGTGTGTGACTTCGATACCGTTTGCGATTTACAAGCCCGGGTAGTGAAGAATTCCGAGGTTGCCAGTAAAAGACATGCTGCTGGTTTGGCTAAGGAAGGAATTGCTAGCCCGGATGGTGGTGATCCCTCAGATGGCGAGGAAGCTGGTGATGTTACTGGGGGAGGCGTCGAATCGGGGCAGCCCCCTATGTGTACAGAGGTTACTGTGAATACTCCTGTTGCGACTACTCCTGTTGCGACTACCCCCAACCATAAAGGTAAAGAGAAAGTTGGCGTTTCATAGGGGGTCAGTGACATCCTTATTTTTGACGCAGATGTCCCTGAGACTCCTCTTGATCTTGCGAGTGATCTAGCCCCCAGAGCTGGTAGAGGTAAATGCCTAGCTGAGGGTACCCCTGACCATGCTGCTCGACCCCATAAGCGGGCGTCAATGGTGGTGCAGTATGTTGTTTCTTCGGACGAGGAGGGTGCTGATGAACCGGTTCTCACGGAAACTCCCTCTACTCAAACAGCTGCTTACGAGGGTCCTACTGAAGGGACAAATGTAGCGATGCCTCCCCCCGAGGAGGTTAGTGACCCTGCTCCTACTCCGCCCCGAACAGCCTCTCCGCCCCGAGTAGCCTCTCCTCCCCGAGTAGCCTCTCCTCCTGTGGCCATGGGCGAGCCAAATGATTCTTCAGGTTAGCCTAGGCCGTTTGGTCGGCCAGAGTCGGTTGATCGGCCAGGACCATTGAAGCAACCTGGGGCTTCTGCTTCTGGTTCAGGTGTTGCCCATAAGGCCCCTTCTGTGGGATCAACTGAAGCCGGTGGAGGAACCGTGTCTCTTTCTGATTTTTTGGCTACCGAGATTTTCTCGCATTTGATCAATAATGACGTGTATATTGGCGAGGGCTAGGAGCATGTTAAAGGCAAACCCTACAACAGAAAGATGGAGTTTTTCTTTAACTGCCACTCTCTGGTAAGCTTCTCGCCACAATCCTATTATATCTCTATTTTATATATACTTCATAATTCGGATGTTTCTCTTTTCAGATGATGTCTGAGTTGGTTGAGAATTATAAGTATGGGAACAAAGTTTCCAGGGAGATTAAACGTCTGCGAGAGCAGGCTTCTATTTTAGCTGCTGAGAAGCTCTCTGCTGAAGAATCCCATGCTCAACAACTTGCTCAGCTAAGAGAGTTCGCAGATGGTTATCTATCTGCTCAGCTAGTTGTCGAGGAAAAATTGTCTTCTACTGAGGAGGAGATTCGCTTGCTGAAGGAGCAGTTGTCTGCTAGTCAAGAATCCTTTGCAGCGCGTTTGGAGGTTGAGCGACTAGCTGAGGAGGCCAAAGAAAAAGCTGAACGTGAGGCGTTGGATTTGTGCAATCAATTGTCTTCGCGCGATCTCATCTTCGATAATTTAAAGGTTGTATTGGAAGTTGAAACAGTTGATCGTTTCAAGAGATCCCCTGCCTACGATGCGCTTTTGCTGCGGGAATTTGAACGAGGCATGAGGCAGTCGAAGAAGTTCTTCGCCATGAAAGACCATTCGAATGAAGAGGCTCTAAGGCGCTTCGATAAGTCTCTTCAATTGCATATGGCCAGCGGAGTGGGTTCAATTAAAGAACAGAGAAAACGATGGAAAGCCCACTGCCGTTATAACAGGACTTAGCCCCATCCCATGCATTTAGAAATTCCCAGTAAGCGTGCCTTCAACACCTATTACTCCGGTCAGAAGGGTAGCTTTTCTGGTTCTGGTGCTGAACCCGATTTGGGTCTTGTTGCTGGTAGGGATTACGGGCCTTTTATGCTGGATGGGGAGGAAGAGGTGATCTGGCCTTCTGAAGAGGAGATCGAGGATGATGAAGACAGTGAGGATCCTCCAGCAGCTAGTTGAGTTTATGCCATGCCTTTTATGCTTAAGTTGTAAATGACTCTCCATATTTTTGTAACTTCAGTTGTAAATAAAAATTTAACTTTATTCTGTTCAGCTGCCCTTGCTTGAGTTTTCGGCTTTGTTATATATATTACTTCTTTCTTTTATTCAGCTGCCATTGCTGAGTTTTTGGTGTATTTAGTGTTTGTCAGGACGTATCCGACCATACACAAAAATTTTATTAAAACATACTATTGTTTTTTATTCAGCTACCATTGCTGAGTTTTTGGCGTATTTAGTGTTTGTTAAGACGTATCCGACTATACACCAAATTTTATTTAAAACATGCTATTGTTTTTTATTCAGATGCCATTGTTGAGTTTTTGACGTATTCATTGTTCGTCAAGACGTATTCGACCATACACCAAATTTTATTTAAGCATACTGTCGGGACGTCTCCCACTTTTGCTCAACTCTTTTTTTTTTTTTCTTCAGCTAGCTTTTTTCGACCCCTAGCGTTTTCTTTGAGATGTCTCATGTATGCTTTTTTGATCGGACGCTTCTCGCGTCTTTCTGGGGGTTTTGCTCTACCAACGGTGGCAGTCACTGATCGGTTTTATAATAGGTTCAGGTTGTAGTGTTGTGTTCACCTCTAGACTGCTATAATTTTTGGTTATCTCGCTCTCTTCTGCTGCTGCGAGTAGTTAACTCATCTTTACGCAACAGCGAGTAACTTATAACGCATGATGGCGAGTAATCTTTTGGACACTGGTCACTTTCAGTGGCGAGCCAAATCTTGAGTTTTCAGTAATAAATTACTCTTCATTGAATATATCCTGCAACCTTTTGATAGATTAAAAGGGAAATAAAAAATGCTAAAAAAAGGAAAAAATGCTTAACTAAAAATCATCAGAGTAAATTCTGGAAAACGGTGAGGCCGTCAAGGGTAGTATATCTTCAAGTACTGCGCATTGCATGGTCGAGGTAGTTCGCCGAAGCCCTCTTGTGTAACGCAATATGCCCCATGCCCAGTTATGCCCGTAATTTGATAGGGCTCTTCCCATTTATTTGCGAGTGATCCTGCAGCTTTGTCTCTGGTTCCCGGATTTACTCTTTTCAGCACTAATTCACCGAGTGCAAATTTTCTTTCACGCAAATGTGAGTTGTAGTATCTGGCCGCCCTTTGCTGATAGGCAGCGTTTCTTATTTGTGCACGTTCTCTCATTTCTTTTAGCTCGTCCAGGCCACATTTTAGCATATTGATGTTTAGCTCTAGCTGGAATAGTTGTACCCTTGGTGAAGAAAAGGATGTTTCCACGGGGATGATAGCTTCAGCTCCGAAAGCCATGGAGTATGGGGTTTCACCCGTTGAGCTTCTTTCTGTAGTTCGATACGCCCACAGTATCTGTGGTAACTTCTCTTCCCAGTTACCCTTTTTCGCGGCTAGTTTGGCTTTTAGGTTGTGCTTTATGATCTTGTTTACCGCTTCAGTTTGACCATTTGTTTATGGATGTGCTGGAGTTGCGTAGTAGTTGTTGATTCCATACTTATCACACAGCTCCTTGAATTTCTTGCCATCGAATTGGGTTCCATTGTCGGTGATGATGGTGTTTGGTATACCGAATCTGTACAAGATATTCTTCTTCACAAAGCTTGTAGTGTTTTCTTCCGTTATGTGCACCAATGACTCGGCTTCTACCCATTTTGTAAAATAATCCACAGCCACGATAGCATGTTTTGCTCCTCCGGGTGCTGTTGGTATTGGACCGATCAAGTCAGTTTCCCACATAGCGATTGGCCAAGGCGAGGTGATACTCTACAAGAGTTCAGGTGGCTGGTGAATGTTGTTTGCAATTTTCTGACATGCCTCACACCTTGCTGCTATTCTTTTAGCATTGGCGAACAACGTTGGCCAGTAAAAGCCCTGTCTTAATGTTTTGTGGGCTAGGCTGACACCTCCAGCATGATTCCCACAATCTCCACTATGTATGCTTCTCAGGATCCCTTCTGCTTCTTCAGGCCCAACACATCTCTGTAGTGCCCTTGAGTACCCCATTTTGTACAGTTCTCCATTGAGTACTAAATATCTTGTAGCTCTGTACTTCAATCGCTTGGCTTCTAATGGATCGCTTGGGAGTTTATCATTGATGAGGTATTCTTTGATTGGCGTTATCCAACTATTTGTTTCGCCGACGACTGCCCCAACTTCCATTTGTTTGACTATACTTGGCTGCAGTAGGTGAATCATGGGAATAGTTCTGAGCCAGATGTTGATTGTGGCGGATGCCAATGAAAGTATACAACGTAGTTAAATTGCTTAAGGCATACCTAGAGAGGGGGGGGGGGGGGGGGGGGGTGAATAGGTTTTTACGCCTTTTTCAATCCCTTGGACAAACTTTCGTTTGTCCCTCAAGGTTGCCTTACATACAACAAATGCACTAAGAAAAGACAACATACATAGACAATATGAATAGGTAATCATATAAGCATGGTCTACATACATCACCAAGTTGTATGAGGTAAACAAACAAATAAGTATAACAACAAAGAATACTTGTATTTCACTATATGTTCAATGACTTACAAGAGTGATCAAATATCACTATACACAAATACAATATATAAAAGAATCATAGAAATAAAATTGATCAATAAAATGAGTTCACTAATCACACTATACAAAGTCTTGCTTCACAATACATCATAAGTGAATACTATGAAACAAGATAATAAAAATATACAAATAAAATATAAGAGATAAAGATAGGAAGAATTAACACAAGAGATTTTTTAACGTGGTAAAACCTCCAAGGAGGAAACATCCACGGGTTGAACTACAACCATTGGGTACTATATTATTGGAAAGTAAACATAGAACATTCACAAAGTGACCAATCTTTAGCTCACCCAACCTAGTGAAGTCTAAGCCTACCCAACCCTACTGGAAAGTGTAAAATCCCTTAATGATGCGAAACCACCATACATTGGACACCACACAAAACCAACATCGATGGTAGATTAGAAATTCCTCAAGAGTGCATACACCTCCCGTGTACCCCGCTCTATCGGAGTCTTTGTCTAACTATACGCCTAGGCCTACCAATACAATAGCCAACTCCCTATCCGAGACACTCATGCCTCTAGGGAGCCTCCCATGCATGACTATTCGAGTCCCCCCGACTCTAGCCATGACTCCTTACTTACCTATCCGAGTCATCCCGACTATAGGCAAGTCTTCTTGCTTGGCTATCCGAGTCACCCCGACTCTAACCAAGACTTCATGCCTTTTACAAGGACTTCTTAGTGTGATCATGTGAATGCAAATGATGCAAACAATCAAATCAACATAGAACATGTGATCAATACATTCTATGGTACAAATAGACCTAAACATGTGATATCACAAGTAATAAAGTCTAGATGCAAAATACAAGAATAAAACCTAAAGCATGTGAAACATCAAACACATAAGCTCAAAGTCTCATTCACACATACAACACTTGAATCAAAATATATTCATGAAGAACAAGTTCAAGATGCTATCAATATACAATAAAATGCTAGATATATGAGATTTAAATCAATCAATATTCTAGCCAAAAATATAGAGCAAGGATTCAAGATATAAATCAATCAAATCCTAGATAGCTCTAAAACACAAACAAAATTCAATAATCCTAGATTTCATTAATCAAGGGATCAATCAAATCTCAAGTTCATTTATCACAAAATTGATTCAATCAAGTTACAAACAACCTAAGATGCCATTCTAATCACAATACAACTCACAAACATATGTAAAACCTAGAATCATAGAAACTAATCCATATTAGTCTATAAATTGACTTTCAATTAGAATGATAATCAAGCTATCTTTCTCAATAGCTTTTACCAAACATAAACAAAGATATAGAAGAAGAAACCCCAAGCAAATTGAAGGTTAAAAAGAAAGAAATCCCAAAGATTAGTCCAATACCTTTGATTCAACAGCTGGTTCGGATTTCAGTATGCAACCACTAGAAAACTCGATCAATCAGCTACCAAATCACTCAGAAATGATAGAGGACTCAATTATGAACGTTCTCCAATTCGAATCACTCAAATCCGACTTCGGATGAGGGAGATATGATGTTTGGAAGATGAGAAAATGTAGAGGAGAAGACTGACGGGATTTTGCAACTTTTTCTTCTTAAAAAATCAAATGGAGAGAGAGGAGGCAAATATAAGGAGGAGAGAGAAGGAATTCCGGGCCAATGAGGTTAGGCCACGCCACCCCAGGCGATGGGGGGCGCGTGGGCCTCACGGGGGCAGAGAGCCCCTCTGGCCGTGGGGCCCACGCCTCCCTCACGACCTGTTGCCTCTCTCGCGCGCTCCCTTGGTTCTTCAGCCGTATCTTGGGTATCCGAACTCTGATTTTGAATCCGTTTTCAGATTACAAACCGTGACTCTCTTATGCACGACAAAGACTAACAACTTTGAAAAATGGTTGAGAAATCATCTCGGAAAACGACGATGAAGTCAACTCAACGAATGAGAACGAAAAGTAGCGTAGCTACATCGTTTGGACTCGAAACCTTATGAATGAGTAACCGAAATGATCGGAACTCAATAAGAAATCATAATAGAACATATTTAAGTCCAAATACAAAAATACAGAAACATACAATCACAAAGACACACACATATGCTAATTTCCAGACATAGTCCTAGAAAATGCAATAAACAAAGTTTTACCAATATAGTATGAATGCATGAGCATATTTTGTCAAGTGTGTGAAAGTGATACATAAGTGATGTTTAATCATGAAGGAACACACAAGAATGCCATGTGTGAGTATGTGCCTAGCCTTGTAAGAGATATGAGGTCTTATATTACCTTTGATGATCAATGATGTACAAATCTCTTTGAAGCCGGCTTCTTGCATGATTTGTGGTCGAGACATTCTTTGTCTTCTTAAATCTTCAATATAAGAACCACTAAACATTACAAGAGAAACACGTTTTGATATGGAATTTATGCCAACACAACCTATAAACCTAACAGCCAATTTTGCCAAGGCATCAGCCTGTTCGTTTTCTTCTCTAGGAATCTGGATAATCCTGTACTCTTTAAACCTCCCCAGTAGCTCCTTTGCTAATTTCAGGTAAGCGATCATGTTTTCATCTCTCGCCTAATATTCATCTAATACTTGATTAACAATTACTTGGGAGTCATTGAAAATTTCCACCTTATCGGCTCCTAGGACTGTGCAAACTCTTAGTCCTGCTATAAGTGCTTCATACTCGGCCTGGTTGTTAGTAGCTTTGAAGTCAAAATGCAAGGTACATTCTATTGAATCTCCTTCCGGGGTTGACATCACGACCCCTGCCCCACTACCGTACGTGTTTGACGACCTGTCAACGCAGAGTTGCCACCTGAATGTTTTCATAGTTTGTTCCACCATCATTCTTGCTACTTCCATGTTTGGTTCGGTGAACTCTGCCACAAAATCCGCTACTGTTTGGCCCTTGATTGCTGTCCTTGGGAGATACTCTACATCAAATTCACTCAATTCGATTGCCCACTTGGTTAGTCTACCGGATACCTCTGGCTTCTGTAAAATTAGTTTCAGTGGGCAATTGGTATATACTCCGATTTATAAGCCTGGAAATACGGCCTTAATTTCCTCGCCGCTGTTATTAGGGCGAGTGCCATCTTCTCGGCTGGCTAGTATCTTGTCTCAACTGGTAGCAGTGCTTTGCTTGTGTAATATATAGGTTTCTGAACCCCCTCTTCCTGTCTCACCAGTACATAACTGGTGGCTGCTTCGGAGACAGATAGATATATGTAAAGTATTTCTCCGGTTACTGGTTTTGACAGCAGTGGTGCTCACCCGAGGTACTCTTTCAAGGCCTGAAAAACCTTCTCACAATTTTCGTTCCACTCAACCCCTTTGCCTTTCTTGAGAGCTTTAAAGAATGGTAGGCACCGGTCCATTGATTTTGCTATGAACCGGTTTAATGATGCTAAGCACCCCGTGAGTTTCTGGACATCCTTCAGGGTCTTTGGGGAAACCATTTTAGCTAATGCCTGGATCTTGTCAGGGTTCACCTCTATCCCTCTCTGATGCACTTGGTATCCCAGGAACCTTCCAGACGGTACGCCGAAAACACACTTTGCAGGGTTCAGCTTCATTCCATATCTAGTTAATACCTCGAATGTCTCCCTTAGGTCATCTGCATGTGTGTCAGCCGTGACGCTCTTTGTTAGCATGTCGTCGACATATACCTCCATATTGTTCCCTATTTGTCTGGTGAACATCTTATTGACTAGGCGCTAGTAAGTTGCTCCAGCGTTTTTCAGGCCGAATGGCATGACTGTATAGCAGTATAGTCTTTGATCCATGGTGAATGTTGTTTTTTCTTCGTTTGGCTTGTGCATCTTGATTTGGTTATATCCTGAGTATGCATCCATGAAGCTCAACGTCTCGTGTCCAACCATTACATCGACCAACTGGTCGATTCTTGGTAATGGGAAGCTATCTTTGGGGCAAGCTTTATTTAGATCAGTGAAGTCTATACACATTCTCCACTGATTGTTCTTCTTTTTTACAAAGACTACGTTCGCCACCCATTCCGGATACTTAACCTCTCTGATTGATCCTGCGGCGAGTAATTTAGAGATTTCCTCTTTTATTGCTGCGCTCCTCTCCGGGTTAAAGCTCCTCCTTTTCTGCACCACCGGTTTGCTTTTTTAGTCTACAGCCAGGTTGTGTGAGATCATGCTTCTGCTAATCCCTGGCATGTCTTCATGGCTCCATGCAAAGATTTCCTTGTACTCTATCAGCAAGTTCGATACATCTTTCTTGACTTGCTCGGCCAACCTTGCACCAATCCTGATTGTTTTATCAGGTTCCGTCTCGTCCAAGATAATAGACTTAGTAGGTTCTTCCTTTTCCCTGCTCGCTTTGTCTCTTGGATCCAATTCGAAAGCTCCTAGATTCTCTTCTTGCACTTCCTTATTTACCTCAAATACGTTCAGGGTTTCCACTCCTGTCTTGTCTTTGAAAATTGAGAGGTTAGCGCGGCGGGCCATCTCCTGTGATCCTTTCAATTCCCCAACCCCAAACTCTGTAGGAAATTTTACTTTTAGTGCATGGGTTGAAGTGACTGCTCGGGTTTTGTTCAGGAATGGTCGGCCGAGTAAAGCATTATACGGCCAGTTGTGAATGTCGACCACAACAAAATCCAGTAGGATTGTTTGTTGGCACGGTGCTATCCCAAATCTCACCGGTAGCTTTACGGTCCCCAACGATCTTACTTTTGCGCCCCCAAAACCTTTCAACGGTACATGGAAAGGCTCAAAATCTTTCCTGTCCAGTTGCAGCTCATCGTATACTCTGGCACTTAAAATGTCGGCTGAACTTCCGTTGTCTATCATTACTCGGAGTACATCCCTGTGTGCTATTTGAACTCCCACTACAATTACGTCGTTAAGCTTGGCATCAATCCCATCTAAGTCTTCAACCGTAAATGTTATGAGGTCATGTCCTTCTCATCCCTTCTTTGGGTTTCTCTGCACAGAGTTTATCTCCATGTTTCTGCCCTCATACATTACTTCTCTGACTTCTGACATTCTCTCTCGATTGCTTCTGCCTGTATGTGGTCCACCAAAAATGGTGTTTACTGTAGCACCGGGGCTGCTTCTCCTTGGGCTTTTCCTTTCCTGCCCACTTCCTTGGCGGCTGTCTTGGCGACCACCATGCTTGTCCCCTTTTAGTGTGAAATCTTTTAGGTGCCCCTCTCTGATCAAACTCTCAATATGATCACGCAGCTAAAAACATTTTGAAGTGTCATGCCCATGATCTTTATGAAATCGACAGTATTTGGTTGTATCCCTTCGCGCATTATTTGACTTTTGCCGAGGATACTTAACGAGCCCCTTATCTTCTACTACAGAAAGTATCTCCTCTTGATCACCTGTTAGAGGGGTGTAATAGCTGTACCTTCCTCGGAACCTACTGCTTCGGTTGTTTCCTCTACCTTCCCTAGGTTGCCCTTTTTGGTTCTTTTCATCTTTCTGACGATCACGCGACTGTGCTTTCCTGTCATCCTTGTGCTCTGATTTTGAATCGGGCTTGTGGCCATGCACGTAGCTACCTCTTTGTGATACTTCTTCTTCTTCCGTTAGTGCGTAGTCGCCAGCTATTTCCATCATCTCTTCGTAAGTTTTTGGCCGATCCCTGCGTAGGTCAAAAGACAGTCGACCACTTTGCAATCCATTGGTGAAAGCGGCGATGACTGCTACATCACTGGCATCTTCGATTTGAGCAACCTCCTTTCCGAATCTTGCTAGATATTTCTTGATTGACTCATTACGCTCCTGCTTTAGGTTTGATAGATGGGCGAGCGACTTTCTTCTCTACACAATTCCCATGAACTACCTTATGAATGCTTTGCTGAGGCTCGAAAAGCTGTTAATGCTTCCCGGCGGGAGTCGCCCAAACCACCTGGAGGTGAGGTTGCCGAATGTTTGGGGAAACGTTAGGCATAGCAATCCGTCGTTGGATGAATATTGGGCCATGATATTGCGGAATCGGTAGACATGCTTTTTTGGATCCCTGTTTTCCTTATACTACTCGATGGTTAGCATTCTGAATTTGTTTGGAAATTGGGTGCGAGCAATACTTTCAACGAATGGGCTATCTGACTCATCATCCGAAGATACGTTGCGGCCATACCTTCGTGCCATCGCTGAAACCTTTCTTGATAGCTCTTGTAGGGTGACATCTCGCTGACCAGTTGGCTCTCCTGCTAGATCGAGTCTGCTCTTGATTATCGTCCTTCCATAATTGCCTTTATCCTCCGGGCTCCTTCGATCTTCTGTGCTCTCGGATCTTCTCCGCCGTGCTCTTTTGGATCGTAATTCCCTTCACGGACGAGGACTCTTGTCTTCAGACGAGATAGAACGGTGTTTCCGCCGGTTCCTTTGGCATGTGTCACTGGAATTAACCCTATGTGTTCGCACCTAGTCTCGCTCCTCCATAGATTCTTCATTCATCACACCTTTTCCCTTCCTTTGTTTTCTTCCTTCGAAATTCTCAGGGTGGTCTTGGGGAGTCCCTTCAATGGATTGTCTTGCTTGAGCATCGGGGGTTGCAATGTGAACTTCCGACCGTAGTCTTCCAGGTGACTGGATTCCAGGAGTGGTTAGTTGATAGGGAGAAGAGACCCGCAGTCCTATGGGAAGCGAAAGCCCTATTTTGCTAGCCTCGCTGATTAAGTTTGCCAACGCTGTTTGGAAGTGCTGTAGAACCCCGGGGTCGGCTGCCCTAGTTCCTGGCGTTGCTGCCGATTGTTCCCCGATCGTCACCGCCCTATCTCCTGTTGGCGCGGTTGGTTCAATAATTAGATCTCCGCTGGAGTTACCATCTTTGTCGCTGTCGTTGTTCATATTTTTCAATTCGCAATGGTTCCTCAAAGTTTCTGTTCAAAGAAAACCCCCTCCTTCTAGCGCCAATTGTTGACAGTGAAATTTGGATTGCCACGCACTCAATAATTATATCAACTTAAGGTAAAACGAAAAAATAATCAATGCATGCAAGAGACAGGTTTTACGTGGAAAACCCTTGAATGGGAAAAAACCACGGTGCCCTGGAGGGCAGAAAGATAATACTAGGCTTATTGCTTTGTTACACACTCAGATCTCTCATACAATTGCTCTCTTCTCTCAATTTTTCTGAACCCTTCCCTCGTGGGATAGGTGGTTCTATTTATACATGATAATTAGGGTTTTCCCCTAGTTCTAGTCGTGTTGGTGGTAGGATTTCCTCTTTGATTCATGTTAGGAATCCCACGTCGTAATGGATTAGGATTTTCTTCTCTTCTTATGATTTCTCGCTGCCATGGGTCTTCTAGAAGTTAGGGTTTATTTATGTGTTTCTACCAAGTCGGTTCGGGCCCAGTACCCTGATGCATCGAACACCCCCACTCCTAGATATTACCTTTCGGCGACCACGTTTCTATCTTTGGCGAGTATATATCTAGCTCTGGCGACCACACCTTTGACTTATTGGCTTAAGACGTTGACATACTGACTGGCCCCGTTTTTCTCCCTTGACCCGGTCCACGAGTGACGTGGCAATCTTTTCTTCAGCATTTATTGACTCCTTTGATGATGTGTCTACTTGGCGAATTTATACATACAACAATGATGATGATCGATCAAAACCTTAGGTGAGTGAAGCTTGATTGATTTTATGTTGTGTTGATCCAAACCTTTGAAATTTTTGAAATTTTTTCTAGGTTTTCATTATCTCTCTCTCTCTCGAAAAAGTGCCTGAGTGTTCTTGAGTGATTTTTGTTGATTTCTTGTGAAATCATTGTGGTTGTAAAGTGAGATCAGAGTGTTTGATTGTATCTTATATGGTGAGATAGTGCTATTGGCAGTATTCTTGTTCACTGAAAGTGAAGGTTGTGATTCGAATGTTAATGGACAATGAGACAGTTACTGGGCAATGGGTTTTTAATTTTTAATTAATTAAAAAAAAAAAAAAAAGGTTCAGAATCGTCGGTTCCGTCTGAACCGGAACCGGAACCGAAACCGAAACCGAAACCGTATTTCGGTTTTGATTCCGATTCCGGTTCCAGTTCCACCAAAACCTAGAATCGAAACCGTGTCAGGTCTGCTTTTGTCAAAGTTTCATAGTATTCCTTATGCATGAGGGAGTCACGGTTCGTAATCCGAAGATGGATTCGAATTCGGAGTTCGAAGACTCGAATACGGCAAAGAATGCGAGAGGAGCGAGAGGAGACAAAAATGGCCGAAGGCCATTTGGGAGGTCACCTCGTGAGGAGCGCGTGAGCCTCACGGGCTAGCCACCCCTCTACCCTGTGAGGCTCACACGCCTCTCATGGGGTGGGTGACATGGCTATCCCCCATTGGCCACCGAACGCCCTCTTTTCATTTCATTTAAATGATCTCTTTTTCCTCCCATTTTATTAAAAAGAAGAAAATTTGAAATTCATAGAGCTGAAATTTTCTCTCTAACTTTCTTATCTTCCAAACACTATAACTTTCTCATCTGGACACCGAATTGAGTGATTCAAGTTGGAGAATCTTCGTAATCAAGTCTCCTACCTTCTCCAAAAGAGTTTGCAGCTATTTGATCACGTTTTATGGTGGTTTCATCATCAAAACAGAACCAACTTGGGATTCTAAGGTATTGAACTAATCTTTTAGGTTTTATCTTTTTAAACTTTCAATTACCTTGGGTTTTCTTCTTCTATATGTATGTGTATGTATGATGAAAGCTAATGAGAAGGATAGCTTCATATCAAAGCTAATCTAGTCTAATTAGAGACTAAATGTGAACTAGTTTTCTAGGATTCTAGTTTTTCACATGTTTGAGTGTTGTATTGTGATTAGTTTGATATCTAGGGTTGTTTGTGATTTGATTGACTTATTTTATGATTAATAACCTTAGCATGTGCTTGGATCCTTTATTTGAACAAATATAGGATTAGCACATTTGATTTTGTGTTTAGAGCTAACTAAGATTTAATTGATTATTCATTATATCCTTGCTCTACATACTTGCTAGAATATTCATCAATCATATTTTGTTATTCTAGCATTTTTGTGTATGTTTCTAATATCTTGAATATGTGCTTCATGTATATGATTTATTCAAGTGTTAACTTTGTGAATGAAACTAGGAGTCACATGTGTTAGGTGTTTCACATGATCTAGGTTTTAATTCATGTTTTATAACTAGACTATTTTTGATTTGTGTGCTCACATGACTAAGTCTAGTTTCCATAGAATGTATTGATCACATGTTCTATGTTGAAGTGCTTGTTTGCATCATTTGCATTCATTGATCACACTTAGGAAATCCTTGCAAAAGGCATGAAGTCTTGGTTAGGACAAGATGTCTGGATAACCAAGCAAGAAGTCTTGATTAGGACAAGTAGTTCGGATAATCAAGCAAGGAAGTCTTGGTTAGGACAAGAGGTCCGGATAACCAAGCAAGAAGTCATGGCTAGGATCGGGAAGGTCCGGATAGCTATGCATGTGAGGCTCTCTAGAGGCATGAGTGCCTTGGATAGGGAGTTGACTATGACATTGGTAGCCTTGGGCGATTGAATAGACATAGACTCCAATAGAGATTGGTGCATGGGATGTGTATTCACTCTTGAAGAATTTCTAATCTTTCAACGATGTTGTGTAGACATAGACTCCAATATAAAGTGGTTCTGCACTTTTGAGGAATTTCTAATCTACCAATAGGGATTGGGTAGACATAGACTCCAATAGAAAGTAAATCATGGGTTTGTCACTTTTGAGGAATTTCTAATCTATCATCCAATATATATAGTACCTTATGGTTGTAATTCAACCCGTGAATGTTTCCTCCTTGAAGGTTTTACCACGTTAAAATATCTCTTGTGTTAATTCTTCCTATCTCTATCTTTCATATTTGTATTTGTGTATGTTTTAATCTTGTTTCATAATCTTCACTTGTGATGTATTTGTAAACAAGATTTTGTTAAGTGTGAGATGTAAGCACGTCATATTGATCATAGTTGTATATATAATTCTTTTGTATATTGATACATTTGTGTATAGTTATATTGATTGATACTTGTACATATTGGACATTATTGTGAATACAAGTATTCTTTGTTTTAGTTTTAATATAGTTCCTTCACTAGCAAGTTGTAAAGTTCTACTTAGTGTTCTTACATTATAAAATTCAAAGTACAACTTGTGGAATGTGATCTTCATTGAATATACTTGTATATGAGATACATTGTTTCTTGGTATATGTTTTGTAAACTAAGGGTGGTGAATTGAGCATACATATGTTAATTGTTTTCTCATAACAATCTTGTTAAAGGTTAATTTGTATGCTCACAAAGGTTTTGATAAAAATCACGAAAGAGTTTTAAAATTATAATGTCAACCTATTCACCATACACATCCTCCCCCCCTCCTAGGTTGTTTAGTATAACCTTGTAGGCATTTTCAAGATCCATACCTGATTCTTTTTTTAGTAGTATGAAGCAATGAGTGATGGATCCGGCAAGGTTAAAATCCAGAAAATGAGGGGGAACTTCAAAGAAAAAACTAGAAAGAAGAAACTGTTAAGGAGAAGAAAAGAAGCTAGGGTTATGATCTAGAGAAAGAAAGTGTGGAGAAGAAGTTTGTAAGGAGAAGGAAAATGAAAAGCTTTCGAAATTTATAGAGGAAGGTGATGTCATCCCATGTCTGGAAAAGCATGGGTGCTCGTAGAAGTTGGTGCATGATGTTCAAAAAGACCCTTCTCATGTGTCCACTAATAGTTAGACACGTGTTACGCGGGAAACAAAAAGGAGCATCCGCCAGTCCTATCGTCATGTCACATCGAGAAGGCAAAATGAATGTTGTGGTTGAGAGTAAATACTTAGTTGTTCAACATAATAACGGCATTAATGAGCAAGAAAACAAAAGTGAATGTGGAATTAAATATACCTCACCGAGCGAGTTTTCTTTCAAAGCAAAGACAAGATGCTCAGTTCAAATATTTAAGGGGGTATTGTTATTGGAGAAATTTGGAGAAATGAAAAGTCAACATAATCACCATAAAATATGGTTGTCAGATGCGCTGCGTCACCAAAAGTCAAAACCATGAAGATGGCCACTTAGTCAGCCCCAATTAACCATTAGACGATTTTAACACTCAGACAGACTGATCGGGCTAAGATAATGCGATCGAGGTAACCAGATTGATCGGGTTAAGATAGTCCGATCGGGATAACAAGATTGGTCGGGTCCAACACCCGATCGAGAATAAATAGCTGAATGTACACAAACGAAGTTAAATTGCTTAAAGCATACCTAGAGGGGGGGGGGGGGGGGGGGGGGGTGAATATTTTTTTACACCTTTTTTCAAACCCTTGAACAAACATTCGTTTGTCCCTCAAGGTAGCCTTACACACAACACAATAAGCCAAGGTAGACATACATAGACAATACGATGACACAATCATAAGAGAAATGTCTAAGTATATCAACACGTCATGTGAGGTAAAATATCAAATAAACATAACAACAAAATAAGCTTGTATTTCATAAGATGTTCAATGTGTTACAAGAGTGAACAAAATGTCACTAAACAAATATTACAATATACAAAAGAATCAAAGATACAAATTGATCTATAGAATGAATACACTAATCACACTATACAAAGACTTGGTTCACAATACATCACAAGTGAATATTATGAATCAAGACAATAAAATATACAATTAAAATATAAGAGAAGAGATAGAAAGAA
Organism: Acer saccharum; assembly: GCA_030490815.1. Lineage (NCBI taxonomy): Eukaryota > Viridiplantae > Streptophyta > Magnoliopsida > Sapindales > Sapindaceae > Acer > Acer saccharum. The sequence goes on from CM059866.1 coordinate 45,192,897, forward strand.
TTAACACAAGGGATTTTTTAACGTGGTAAAACCTCCAAGGAGGAAACATCCACGGGTTGAACTACAACCATTGGGTACTATATTATTGGAAAGTAAACATAGAACATTCACAAAGTGACCAATCTTTAGCTCACCCAATCTAGTGAAGTCTAAGCCTACCCAACCCTATTGGAAAGTATGAAATCCCTCAATGATGCGGAACCACCATATATTGGACAACACACTCAACCAACATCGATGGTAGATTAGAAATTCCTCAAGAGTGCATACACCTCCCGTGTACCCCGCTCTATCGGACTCTATGTCTAACCATACGCTTAGGCCTACCAATATATTAGCCAACTCCCTATCCAAGGCACTCTTGCCTCTAGGGAGCCTCCCATGCATGACTATCCGAGTCCTCCCGACTCTAGCCATGACTCCTTGCTTACCTATCCGAGTCATCCCGACTCTAGGCAAGTCTTCTTGCTTGGCTATCCAAGTCACCCCGACTCTAGCCAAGACTTCTTGCCTTTTACAAGGACTTCCTAGTGTGATCATGTGAATGCAAATGATGCAAACATTCATTTCAACATAGAACATGTGATCAATACATTCTATGGCACAAATAAACCTAAACATGTGAAAACACAATTAATCAAGTCTAGATGCAAAAATACATGAATAGAAACCTAAGCATGTGAAACACCTAACACATACACTCAAAGTCTCATTCACACACATAACACTTGAATCACAAATTGTTCATTAAGTCCTAATTCAAGATGCTATCAATATACAATCAAAGGCTAGATATATGAGATTAAAATCAATCAATATACTAGACAAAAATATAGAGCAAGGTTTTGAGATTTACATCAATCAAAACCTATATTCTCTAAATCACAAACAAATACACAAATCCTTGATTTCTTCAATCAAAGGACCAAATCAAATCTCAAAGTCATTTTAACACAAAATTAATTCAATTAAGTATCAAACAACCTAAGATGCCATTCTAATCACAATACAACTCACAAACAAATGTAAAACCTAGAATCATAAAATCTAGTCAACATAAGTCCACAAATTGAGTTTCAATTGGAATGATAATCAAGCTACCTTTTCAAATAGCTTTCATAAAACAATAACATAGATATAGAAGAAGAAACCCCAAGCATTTGGAAGGTCAAATAACAAGAAATCCCTAAGATGAGACCATTACCTCGGATTTTGAAGCTGGTTCGGAATTCAGTGATCAACCACTGGAAATCACGATCAAACAGCTACCAAACCACTTGGAAATGTTAGAGGACTCAAATACGAACACTCTCCAACTTGAATCACTCAAATCCGACTCCGGATGAGGAAGATATGGTGTTTTGAAGTTTGGAAAAATTGGAGAGAATGCCTTACGGGAAATCAGAATTTTTCTCCTTGGAAATTCAAAATGAGAGAGAGAGGGAAGCAATAGGAGGAGAGAGAAGGAGATTTTCGACCAATCACGTGGTGCCACGTCACCCCCAGGCCGTGGGGGGCGCGTGGCCCACACGGGAGCAGAAGGTGCTCCAGGCCGTGGGGCCCACGGCCTCAACCACGGCCAGCCCATGTGGCCCACGGCCTGGGCTGTCCTCTCCCGCGCACCCTCGGTTCGTCGGCCCGTATCTCGAGCGTCCGAACTCAGAATTTGAATCCGTTTTTGGATTAAGAACCGTGACTCTCTCACGCATGAAAACAACTATACAACTTTGAAAAACGGTTGAGAAATCATCTCGGAAATCATCGATGAAGTCAACACAACGTAAGAGAACGTAAAGTGGCATAGTCAACACGTTTGGACTCGAAACCTTATGAATGAGTAACCGAAACGACCGGAACTCAATAAGGCATTGAATAAGAACATGTTCAAGTCCTAAACACAAAATACGGAAACATACAAACACATATGCTAGTTTCCGGACATAGTCCTAGAAAATGCAAAACACAAAGTTTATTAACTAAATGTGAATGCATGAGCATATTTTGCCAAGTGTGTGAAAGTGAAATGTAAATGAAATAAAATCATGAAGGGACACACAAGAATGATATGTGTGAGTGTGTGCCTAGCCTTGTAAGAGATAAGAGGTCTTTGTATACCTTTGTAAACCGATAATGTCCGAAACTCTTAAAAGCCGGCAACTTGAACGAATAATGGTTGAGACGTCCTTCGTCTTCGAAATCCTTCATTTACTAACCACTAAACATTACAAGTAAAAACACTTTTTGATATGGAATTAATGCCAACACTAATTATCAACCTAACAATAGCCAATCGGGAAAAAGATATCTGGTCAGATTAAGTGGATGGTCAGTTGAACGACATGTGGATGATATCGTATTTAATGCCTCCATGACTCAAATACGTAAAGAAAGATCCTTATGCATATAAGGCAGTACACTTCGATAAGGAAACAACCTTCCTTATAACATACGAAGTCTAAATACAACAAGGACTCGTTTTTACACAAGAAGCGGAACAGGAAAGAGAATCAAGGCGACTCCTACGAGTTAGAGTCCAATTAAACCTCGTCATCTGTTATCACTTGTACAGTAAGAATTAGGGTTTCTATGCATTTATAAATAGACCCTTAAAAATACCACTGTAGAGAATAATAACAATAGCAGCAAGTATACGAGAAAGATTGAAAGGTCGTTTGTTTGTTCCACTTAAAACTTAATGGGTCTGAATCATAATTATTAAGTTGTTTTGTTTATTTTTTCAAGTGGTCAAACAACTTAAATATACCAAAAAACAACTTAAAATAAAAAGTAAAAAAATCATGACTTTTCACTTAATTGCAAATCACTGAATTGCATTAAATGCAATCCAAAACCTTTTCTTTCGATAATATCCCCCATATATAACATATTTCCAATTTCATCATAATTTCATCATATATAACATATATGGTATATAAATCTTTATTTTAATAATTAATTATTTTAAATAGATTTAAAAATAAAAAGAACTCTAATCACTTCTCATATTGGTGTTTAATATCAATACTTTATTATGATATTAGGGTGATGTATTTATATATTATTTTTTTAGAGTGTTTTGTATGAATTTTTCTGCTGCCCCTTTTATTTTATTTTATTTTTTTAAAAAAAAAACCTTTTTCTTTTCTTAGTAGAAATGAAGTTTGTTTATAATTGAAGAAGAAGATCTTGATCATATGTGTTCTATATAATAATTATTTTTGGATTGTTTTTATTCCATATTATATGTATAATTGTTTTACATGGGTATAAATGTAAAATTACTTATTTTCAAGCAATTTTACTTTTAAAAAACAAACGTGTCAACAATACATTCAGATGTGAGGGGAAAAAAAACACATGTCATTCAAGTTCAGATTTCAGTCTCTATTTAGTCTTTAGAAAAATTTAGGACTGTTCAGTCTTCAGACAAAAAAACAAACAACCCCTGAGTGTGTAATTCAAAAAGATTCATAGTACACTTGTTCTCGCCACCTCTGGCATCCATGGTTTTTTCCCTTTTTGGGTTTTCCACGTAAATTCGTGTGTTTGCATGTTTCCTTTTCCATTTACTTTTCAATATACATCTTGATACGTATTTGCTTGTTGGACGCGTGGTAGATTTTACCTAATCCAAAAATCACGATCAACACTTTTTATTGCCAAGATATCATCTTTATTGCTTTATCATTAAGGCTTAGGTGTTTGTAGGGGTCAACTTATAACTAGGATTGTTGGGTTTTATTATTCACATCTAGTTAAGCATTTAGTGTTGTCTAGCACTCATTTGCATTTGAACAATTTTATATGTTCACGTAGATATTTATTCTCTTCATTGAGTCAAAGTCTTGTTTCTACATGTGGTAGTTGCACAAGGCAAGAGAACTCTTGCAACCAAATGTGTTGGTTGGCAAGCATTGTCAAGACTCACTATTAAAAGCTTGTGGGTAGAATAGGTTGAGTTACGATCCTTAAGAAGAGTGACTAGATGTCAACTTAGGATGTAATCAAATATTCAAATGGTGGAGTTCCTGTGTCTAAGTGGCTAGCAAGGCTAGTCCCATAGGTTTTTTCCCGGTTGAAGGGTTTCCCACATAAAAAATCAAGTGTCATTTATATTCTGCAATTTACTTGATCTTCATTGGTTGTGTTAGTTTTTAAGTATAATACTGATTAATCGAAAAACTTGGTAATATAATCGATTAACAACCCATTCCTCCATCTATGTTGTTTAGACATATTTAGAGTTATTTTCAAATTGTACTTCCTTCATTGTAAAGATTGTAATTTTTTTTTTGTGAATACATTAATACACTTATTCGCATAGTCTTTATGTTTTATATTCTTATAGTCTCAATATATGAACATTTCAAAACAATGAGCATGTAACATTTTACCATAATTGTGTAAAATTTTGCATTAATAAATATATATATATATAAATGTTCAAGTCAGTGCGCACTGATATAACTTCGTCAGTGCGCACTGATATAACTTCATCAGTGTGTTGGATGTGGACCATTAGATTTACATATTTTGACTCAAAGTGTATGCACTTATCAAAATTTCTCCATAATCAGTAGTCCACATGCATTAGTACTGATGTAGTTACATCAGTGTGCACTTACCAGAACGGGACCATATATATATATATATATATATATATATACCGAGAATTAGTGCAAAAACATTTACACTATTTCTTGGTAGCGAGAATTAGTAAAACTGCACGATAAGTCAGTCAGTTATAATATATATATATATATATATATGGGCTGCCCTTGGGTACTTCCTATATATATATAGGGTCATTCTTCGGTGCAACATTACACGATACAATAGTGTGTGATCACATATGATTGCATGTGATCACAAATATATATAATGTTATCGCATATGAATTGCACGTGATCACGTAATTAAATTATTGTGATCTCATGTTAGAACATACAATCACATATTAGTTGATGTGATTGCACCAAAGAAGACATGATCACAGTCAAATTTTCTATGTTGTATCACGTAATGTTGCATCCAAGGGCAGCCCTATTATAGGGAAAAATACGTGCACGCAACGGAAACGAGATTAAAATAGGTTTAGTATATTTCAAAAAATGTCCCTTCTAAAGATGAACCTTAACCCTTGACTAATTAATGTATTACTAAAGATATCGTACCTTTGTCGCGTGATCCGATTGACGTTGCGTCGATGGTAATCCGCAAGATCTTCCAATCCAATCACGAATGTGAATCACCTAGGAGTGTGGTCTCCCTTTCTTTGAATTATGTACCTAAGGATGGATAACAAAAACTTTCCTTTTTCGTTAGTCACAAAAACTTCCAAGAGATAATAAAGAACGTTCCGGTCACTTCTGAATTCTTAATCTTTTGATCGAAATTCGTGTGAACCTAATTCGAAGTTGTGCAAAGCCTTTTGATGTAAAAGCTACTAGTGCACTATCAAAATAAAATGTTCTCTTCTCTCTTTTTCCTCTTGGTTGAATTCTCACGCTAGTCTAAGCGATGTATTCTATTTTTCAAGCTAAAGAAAAATATCTCTCAAGCAAGCCTTAGGGTGTGGCCGAATTCCACACTATGTATTATATAATGGCCAAAATTCTTGCCCTAATTTATTTAGGGTTGGCCGAAATCTCTAATAGGAAAACTAGGTGGTGGCCGAAATCCTCACTTGAAGAGGATTTGTGTTTCCACCAATGACTCCTATCAATCTTTTGATTTCCAAACCCTAATCCAACTTTTTAATGTATTTGTGACTATATCAAAAACTTCCTACTTTGATTAGATAAATAAAATCATTTTATTTATCTTCTTATCAAATAAAGTCTTTGATTCTCATTATATTACTAACAATAGTATAACACTAAGAAACATATTTCCTAGTCAGAAAAAGATTTTGATTCTTAATTAAATAATTAGCTAATAAATTAATTAATTTCCATTTAATCAAATAATAAAATAAAATAATATATTAGACTAATATATTAGCCTTGCCGCCCATATACAAAAATATAGGCTAAATATTATTTTTCTATTTTATTAAATCCATTGGACCTTAATTAAAAAGCCCACATGTGAACTAGGCTCATTCTTACCAAAAGAAATAAGTCCACATGCCTTAATACAATTCTAGATGAACCCATAAATTAGTCCGGTAGAATATATCTGAAACAAATTATAGCACGGTGTGTATAAAACTATCTAGAGGGGGGTGAATAGATTTTAAGCATATTACCCAATTTTTCGTATTAAGTCAAAATTACGAAATTACCCCTAAATAGATAAAGCAATAAATCAAGTATAAAATGCGGAAATTAAATAAGACTTGATTTTTACGTGGAAACCCTCACGGGAAAAACCACGGGCTAGTAAGTAAGCCACACTCGAACCTCGAATCCACTAAATGTGTAAAACGATTACAACCTAATCCCGGAAGTAATCACACACCTACCTAATCCCGGTATGAGTGAACCTAGTCCAATTTGCTTGCGATCTAAGCAACCTAATCCCAGATGCTACACACAAGACTTACTTTCTATATGAAGAGAATAACACCCTAAGTGAATATATGAATATCCAAATGCAACATAGAGCAATGGAAACCCTATATGCTTATCTAAGATGATTAATATGCAATTAGAATAATCCTAGATATTAAAAACTAAATGACATGTCAAATAGTTTAGCTAATCAAGATTAAGCACAAAACCTAATTAGCTATCACAATACAACTTCTCAAACATACATCACACTAATCTCAAACTTGTATCCAAAATATATAAAATAACATACAAGTAATTAATTAAGATTGCTTGTTAAGAGAAACACAAAATATGTAAGATATTAGTGAAAAGCTTACCAAGCAAAGTATGATGAAGAATCCATGCAAGATGACATCTAGATGATCTAAGATGATGCTAGATGATGATTGATGATCATGAAAAAGTGTTTGAGTTAATAAAAATGAGTTCTTGGAATTTTTCTTCTCTTTGAAAAATATCCTAAGTATGAAATCTGAATATGAACTCTTGTGATTGACCTAAAGTCAAAGTGGCATATATATAGGGGGCCAAATCAAAGTGTGGTCGTTTTGACAAGTTAGCCTCATATTTGCCTTGGGCGCTGTACGTAGGGCGCTTCTGTACAGCGCCCCTGCTCTGTTCTCACGAGAAAACAGAAGGGCGCTCTACGTAGAGCGCCCTGTACAGCGCTTTGTACAGCGCCTGTACAGTGCTCGTACAGCGACCGAATTAAATCGATCAGGTCTGTACAGCGCCCAATGGGGGCTATTCATACAGCGCTTTTGTAGAGCGTTTTTGGGAGCGCCCAATGCAAAAATACAATCCTAAGTCTAAGCATGACAAGGCAATTGGATATGCAAGATGCAATCAAACTAACATGCAAGAAGAGATGTTAATGAACATTAAAGCACACAAATAAGACACACAACATACAAGGATTAAACATATGCATGAGTTGTGAGTGTGTGCAACTATCTCTTCAAGACAAGTAAGCACATAGAAAATTACCTTTGGTGCTTATCAAGAATGAGGTCTTCAAAGGGCCTTAGCAATAACACCTACACTTAGGCTACCCTTACAAAGAATCCCCAACATGTGGTTTGTCCACGAAATGAGCCAATCAACAAATGAGAACCTTACAATATCAAGTGATTCATACAAGTCCGTGTAGATTGGGGATCTTGGTGGGCTATCTAAATTTAAGCTTCAATAGACATTACCCAATCACAATCAACAAATAATTCACTTAGGTTCGATCTATTAATTTTAGTTCATTCTACTAAAGAACTAAAATTGAACTCAAGATAGAATAAGTAAACCTAGACAATCTTATTGGAAATAGTGTATCCTCGTGAATAATATCAGTAATCGCCAAGAGCTCATAAACCGTCTATAGCTCTCCTAGTTACCATATTGATTCATATGACCACATTTTGAACTTGGATATTTTGACTTGTCCAGAAGCCATGCTTTAATAGACACTATTGAAAACTCAACGTTAAGATTTAATATCCAATACCTCAAAATATCTATATGATAATATTATACTCTCATTTCATAAATGGAGCCACGATGTCCATATCTATAAATGAAGTCCTCTATCGATTAACAAATTAATACCACCAAACTATCAAGGATAGACTATGCTATATAATCATACTCATTGATAGTTCAAATAATAACACTTGCAACCATAAGTCCATTATTTATCTCAGGATTAAGATAGACTCTCCGATTGTCCTTATAATGAAAACTTTTATCCACTAACGGTTGTTAGATAAAGTATTTCATTGTGATCTTATTCAATGCACCTAGTGCACTAGATTCTTTTACTCAAAACCTCTTTGATAATTTTAGACTCATCATAACACATTTGATCCCACTCAAATGCCAGCAAAAAAATCTACAACTTTGACAAGATAAAGGTGTTCAACATTTACCTTAAGTTGTAAACATTATTCAAGACTAACTAAAACATTGTGTCTACCTCATACATTTTCAAATGTACGAACAATTCTTCTTTTCTCATAGTCTTTTGACTTTATGATTATTTACTTTTGACAATTATAATAATTAAACTATAAATGCTATAAGATTTGTTAAAACAAAAATCACTTTATTAATATGAAAATATTGTAAAAAACAATATTACACTCTTGTTATTGAGCATAATCCTAACACCTATATATATACATATATAGGGCTGCCCTTAGGTGCAACGTTACATGGTGCAACATAAAAAAAATTTACTGTGATCATGTCTTCTTTGGTATAACCACATCAACAAGTATGTGATTGCATGTTCTAATATGCGATCACAAGAATTTAATTGTGTGATCATATACAATTCATATGCGATAATATTATATATATTTGTGATCACATGCAATCATATTTGATCACATATTGTTGCAACATGTAATGTTGCACCGAATATATATATATATATATATATTTATGGGCATATGTATGTAGAAGCTAGCTTGGGCTTCAGCCCAGGCTAGCTTTTTCTATAAAATATAAATATTAACGTGTTTTTAAAAATAAAAATAAAAAGTAAAAATACAAATGAATTTTTTTTTTTTATAAAATTAACATTACTTGTTAATTCACAAAAAATGGTCTACTTTACAATATAATTTAATTGAGATAATCTCAATAGATTTATTAGGATTACATGCTCCATATATATTTTATTGACACTTAAACACATTAAAATTTCTATTTCTTTTTCATTCTCCTATCATTCTATAAAATAAAAAAAATAAAATTAAAAATTGAATTCCTACTTTATTTGCTAAAGTTCGAACAAGTTTGTAAGGTTTATTTAAAAAAAATGTACTATCATCCATTTGATAGTAAATGGCCATCATTGTTCGAGTGACCACACTGCAATTGTATACTAAAAAAAAATTGTGCTTAATTTAGCCTACCAATATGTCATGGCTTGTGTGTGTATATATATATATATATAAAACATTTTATAGAGGTTTTGAAAAACATGAGCATGTAACAATTTGTATTCTTACTTTATGGAGAGAAAGTAGAATCATCTATATAGTGTACCATGTTAAAGTTACTTTTTGTTTTGATTTGGTTCCTCAATACTCATCGTAAGTAAAGTGAATTCATGAAAGGTCATCATATTGCAAAACTTAGGTTAGAAATCTCACATTAGAGAATATATATATATATACAATTTTCTATTATCAGTTCGAATTGACAAAAGATATATCAGTTCCTTGCATATGAGCCATTGGATTTAAATACTTTGACGTGGCTGCATGCACTTGTCAAAACATCTTTTAAATCCAATGACCCATATGTAAGGAACTGATATATTTTATATCAATTCGAACTGATAATAGAAAGACTGTATATATATATATAGGTTTTCAAGAGTAATTTGAGACTTACGGGTTGTTTGCTTTTTGATTTGAAGTCTAAATGAATCTGAAAAGACTTGAAACAAAAAAGCTAGAAAACTTGACTTAAATCTGAGTTGGATGTATCTTTATTCCTTACTTCCAACATTGCCCTCAAACAATTACAAAAATTACACCCAATATTTAATTAAAATAAAATATTATTTTATGTTGAAGGTGGCCATTACTGGGCCATACTGGCTTCCTTAGCCATTGGCCTCCTACTGAAGACAAAGGATGGATTCCTTTATTCCTTCATCTCTAGAATTTTTATGTAATTTTTTATTTTCTAAATATTATTATTGTCTTTTAAATAATAATATTATTATCTTTATATTACATTTCATTTTATTTAATTTATATTTTTTTTAAAATATTTCATTAATTTACTAAATATATTTAAACTAAAAAATATTATAAATATTTATATAAATTATTTATACTAAATATAAATATATAAAACACTCTATTAAAAAGGGATATAAGATAATTAGCTAAAGAGATATATATCGTGTCTTACTACAAGTTTTTAGATGTTCCCGTTTAGACATCATAAATAATGTAACTTCACATTACATTACAGTGAGACTTCCTTTGCTTTTATAATTAAAAAACTAGTAAAAAAACCAAATTGCCAATAATTATTAAAATTAAAATTATTTTCATTTCTAAATTTTAATAACTATAATAAAAATGACATAGGAGACGTTTGAGTAGATAATGTCAAACTTCAGGTCGTCTAATAATATGAACAAAACTCACCTTAATTAATTCAATAAAGATTAAGTTAACAATAAATATAATCATTTGAATATGTTAAAAAAAAAAAAAAAAAAAATTATGGCTTGGAGGCTCTGTTCCCGCCTTTCCCATTACATCCCAAAACCTTATTTGATTCCACCAATTGTTTGCAGTTCAACAAGTCATATTCTAGGTGGGTTTGGCTCAAATATTCAAGGTCAGTTGCAAATTTATTTTATTTTATTTTTTTGATGTTTATATGCATATATGACTCCATTATTATCCTTTTTGATGTTGTTGTTCTTTTTATTATCTGTCATTTAATGTAAATGATCTAATGACAGCTTTTGGTTGGTCTTGTTAATGGGGCGATTGTGTATTGCAGTCCAGTTGTTTGTAAAAAGTCCTGACTGAATCTTTTACTCTGCTTGTTATGGTTTAATATACTTACTCTTAGCTAGTTTAGAAACACTTTGCCTAATTGATAGTTTCAAAACGATCCCTTTGATCCAGCTTTTAGCATTTTTGGTTGCCGAGGCATCGAAACGGTGTAGGAAGAGTAATATTAATAGTAATGGAGCCTTATGTCTTAAGTGGGATCTTCATGGTTTGTAATTTTTGTTATCGCGCTTGGTCATTCATTTTTGTTATCGCCTTATGTCTTAAGTGGAATTGGTTGTTTTGTAGTGTTGCGGTCATATGCTCGTGGTGGGCGCAAAGGTTATGATCTCTTTGGCAGTGGAATACCTGGTGATGAGGATTTTAGAAAAGCCTGGAAGAAAGAGGTGGATGAGGACGAATGTCTGTGGACAGCAAGTGAAGATGAAAGCGATTCTGAGAAGAGAGAAGGTCGTCTCAAGAGAGAGATTAGGAAAGTGAGACAGCAGGCGAAGGAGCACTCAGACCTAATTGATGCTGATGACAGTGATGAGTTACATAGCGTGTGGTCGGGAAGCGATGAGGAGAAGACTCTATGGACTGGTAGTGAAGGTGATGACGATGATGATATACCAACAGAACCCTACCCAAATGAAGCTAGTGACAAGTATGTCGATAAATTGTTTGAGTTTGAGGAGAAGCCTCAATATCGAACTATCTCAGAACTCTTAAAAGCTGAAAACGAACCTGAGGAGTTGTCCCCTGGAAAGCAAGCTAGGAAGCTTGCAGTTGAGAATGCCTTGAAGAAACTCAAGAAAGGGCCTGATGGGCGTTACACCAATGTGTGGGAAGTCATGAGTGATATAGACATCCTAATAGGAGCATTCGAGAATATTGTCTCAGGACCTGAGTATGAGGAGCTTAGACAGGGAGGACCAAAGAAACTGAATATGCAGTTTTTCAAGGATATACAAGCACGTATGAGAGATCCGAATTATAAGTTTTCACCTGAATTGAAATTGAAACCGAAGAGCAGTTTGGTTCCACGAAGAAAATGGCAGAAAGCTGAATCCAGACGAAGGAAAGCACAAAAGCGCTAGGTTTGTAGTCCTGTCTGTATACTAAAAGGTTTTCGGTTCTTCTCTTATTTGTTATTTCAAATCAACCAAAACAAGTTACTTTGATGCATGCCTAAGTTCTTCTATGTTGTCTTTGTCAAAATATTAGCATTCAATGATATTATTATACAAGCTAGCTGTGAATGATTTAGACTACCAAACCTTGTTGAATTTTGTTTACATGTTTTTCTAGAGCTTCTTATTTTGGTAGCGATTGCTTTTAGACAAATGATCAAAATACAAATTAATAGAAATGATAATCTTAAAGCAACATTTGACTTCTTAAACTAAACAAGTAAAACATTTCCTACTTAGATCTCTATCATTAGCTTGTAGCCCTCTCTGTTGTTCTTTCTCTTTCAAATTCCCCAAATTTCTTCCTGCTCAATAGAAAGCATATGGTGCGGAAACGAAGCCAACATCTTTATAGGGAGGAATTAGGGGAGGCTTATAATCCATGATATGGGGTTGATGAGTGTAATTGTGATTAACCATCATATTGTACATGGGTTGTGTCATTTCGGTCGATGGATGGTTATAGATCATCATGGGTGGTGAATGTTCATATTCATGAGTTGGTTTCCTTGCATAAATGTCCTGAAACCCACCGAATCCATGGTCTGCTAAACCAACAAAATCTGCACCATTGCCTGGAAAACCTGCTTGAGCCATCATGGATCTCGTATTTTCTTCTTCCATGGCAAGTCTGTTTTCATGGTCTCCAATATATGTATTTCCCATCAAATTCTGATCAATCTCACCACTCATAGCTTCAATTCCCATATCTTGGTTCATATAGTTTTCATGACGCCACCGATCCTGTACATCATTACCTAAGAAGAAGGGAAACCTCTCTTGAGTTTGGAACCGATCAAATCCGTTGATTCCGTTCTGGTCACCTCTGATGAAACTGGCTTGTCCTTGGTTAAGTCTCTCATAGGAACTTGGAGACCAAATCTCTGCATGTTTACCTGATTTGGCCAACTTTTTTATTAGTGTAGTAGAGTCTACACTGCCTGAAACCATCACCACTTGCTCTTCTGCATTTATTTTGACCAAGTAAACACCTGAATTCGAAAAATACAAAGAATTTACGTAAGCAGAATTCGATCTCAAATCTTCTTTCTACTCTATAGTCATTGTTAACAATCTTTAGTTTTATTAGTCACTTTAAATAACCATGTTTAATGTGTTTAGATAAAACTCGCGTCTGTAATTAGTTTGAAAAATGTCAAGATAACAAGAATAAGTAGAGATAGTGCCTTCAATTTTCCGGAGAAGTTTCTTCACTTTCTTCTGGCACCCTTGACAGTGCATGTGAACTTTGAGAATATAAGTCTGTAAGAGAAAAATGGATGGCAATTAAAGCACTTTTTATAGAAGTTCTAAAGAGTTAAAAACAATAACCTAAAAGCATAGCAGAAGAAAGAAAAAAAAGTTTAAAGCAAATAAATACATACCTGAATGTTGTTGAGGAACCCAATTCCATTTCTTGACATTTTGAAGTTTAAACTGTGTTGTTGTTTTTGTCTGAGAACTGGGGTTTTTTTTGACTACTTATAAGAGCCCACTTGTGAAGTGAAGTGCTTTAACTGATAAAGATTTCTGACACAGATTTTGTGTACAGAAACCAAACCAATTCTGTGATTTGACTTACTGTTTTCACATTGTTTTATTTAGCATCCAAGAAGCATGTGGGTAACTGAAAATGTCCTTACAGTGATCAAATTCACACAGAAATTGTGTACTCACTGCCAGATGAGAAATTTTTTAATAGGATGGTCTTATTATGAATTGTATTTAGAATCCGGTATATACGGCCGATATAATATATGATCGATTGAATATTTCCAACTTCGTTACGTGTCGTTTTCTGAGTGACACTCTTATAATGAGACCGTCCTGTCCAAGTTTTTCTCATCAAAAAGAGAGAATATATCATCTCTTTGTGATTTTAGTCACTCCAAGGACTGTATGATATATGCTTGTTTCTCTATCATCAATAATCTTCAATTTATCTGACAACAAAAATGAAAGAACAAAAAATAATATATATATTTTGAAGAACTATTTCTTTCACCATTTGAAAATAAATTTTAGAACTATGAAACAATTTGAAATGGAGTTTTTTTTTTTTTTTCCTTTTGGGTCCAGTTGAGGGCTTGAGGCTTCCGTGGGCCTTCACTGATCTGCTCCGAATTGTAAAAATGTGTAGAAGTTTTCAAATATTCTCCTTGTTTATAGATTTGCTATATGATAGCAAACATCTTACAATCTATCTAGACTAGGTATGTTTTTTGAAGCTTTTTACCTTTGGTAGGATTCGAGTAACTGACTTAGGAGTCATTTATCTAAGCCACAAGCTCATTCATTTACCAGCTGAGCTACGCTCTTGGGGGCAAAATCCTAGCACCTAATTTAGATAGATGTTGGCGAAATCCTAACGCTAGTGTAGTGATCCTCGTTAAGGATGGGCATGTCACCCAAAACCCCATTTGGGGGAAATGGGGATGGGGTGTTTGTAGGGATGTTATCTCACCCCCAACCCATTTCCCCCATTTCCCCAATCCATAATTTGGAATTTGGAATCCAACAATTCTCAATCTCCCATTTTACCATGTTTCACCTCACTTTCCCCATTTGACCCCAATTGAGTTAAAATTGAAAATAATCATGCATATAAAATTAAATAATAATCCAAATATCCAATCTAAAATAAATAACTGGTTTAATTGAATCCAAAATAAATACAAGTTATGAAGAAAAAATAAAATGTTTACATTTAAAAATAAAAATTAAAAAAATTAATGTTTGGAAGAAATGATGAAAATGGGGGTGGGGTCAAGGAGGTTCCCCACCCACACCCACACCCCCATTCCCTATTTGGGGGTGAAATTTCCCCCCAAACCACCAATGGGGCCCCTTGGGAGTGGAGATCTGTGGGGGATATGTCTGTCTCTAATCCTCGTCTAGAGATGCACGTTTGGGGAATGGGGATGGATATAGGTCCCCCCATCCCCATCCCCACTTACCATACCCTTCCCCTATCCCTATCCCCACTTACCATACACTTACCATACCCATTTGGGGAAAATGGGGATGGGGAATTTTGGGGAGACCTATATCCATCCCCATTTTCCCCGGTTTTCCCCGTTTTTCCCCATTTCCCTGTTTCCTCCGTTTCCTCTATTCCCTCATTTCCCCATTTGACTAAAAATTATAAATTAAACTAAAAAAATAAACATTCCATTACAAATACAAAATAAAATTTATTAGTGCATTTTATATAAAATGTGTATATATACTTAGGGAGTTAGGGTTTTCAAACAATAAAAATAAAAATAAAAATAAAAATAAAATAAAAATATATATTATAATTATATTTATATATGTTTGGGGGAAATGGGGATAGAGGACCTTCCCCCCATCCCCATCCCCATTTCAATATAATTGTGGGGAAAATGGGGAAATGGGGATGAGGAGAGGTCCCCCCATCCCCATCCCCATTTCAATTTGGGGATGATTTTCATCCCCCCCCCCCCCCCCCCCATTTTCCCAAAAAAAAAAAAAATCCCCAAATGGGGATGGGGACGCGGGGAATTGGGGCTCCGGGGAAAAACGTGCATCCCTATCCTCGTCCTTATGATCAGATGATATCCTTATCCTCATAAAATAAATAAATATTTTTAAAATTTTATTTTGCTACATTAACCATTATTAATTCAATTTTCAAACATAATATTAATATCGTAAAGTGTTTCCCGAAAATTTATGAAATTGAGATATTAGGGGTTTGTTCGTTAAAATTTTACAAACGCGTTCTTAGTTTTTTGAAAAATGAAAAACAGTGAAAATACGTTTGTTGATAATGTTTTGGAAAAAAAAAAAAAAAAAAAAACGTTTTTTTTTTAACTTTTATTTAACAACTGAAAACGTCATTTTGACATTTTTGATATTTTACCAGTTTGTCGGTAATATTTCGGTGTTTACACTTTTGTTTTCTATTTTTACCGGTTGGGTAAGTGAAATATAGAACCTATTAAATGAATATGTTCTATTTATTAAAAAAAATATATATCAGAGTTTTTAAGGATTAAAATTATATATATGGACTATATTTATTATTTTTTTATTCTTAATAAATATAATTTTCTTAAGATTAATTAAAAAAAAAAAACATTAAAAGGCAGCAATCGATGCTAATTTAATTTTTTAAAAGAAAATTAAATTGATTTTATTAATTAAAAAAATAATAAAATTTGTCAATTTGTCTTGGAATATTTTTATAATAAATATTTTTAATAAAATATGAATGTACATATCATATTTATGAGTGGCAATATCGGTATTCATAAGTTACACCGTCCGAAACTAGTATAAGATTTATTATAGACCTGATTAATCAGAACTCATAAGAAAAGATGAATTTAACGCTTTAATTAAAGTCAGCTTTCGCACTAAGTAGAAGACTAATGTATACGAGTTTTCTGACCAAATGAAAAAAATTTAGTTTAGAGTGACGATATTTGCACCCCCTCTAAAATCATACGTGCACACTAAATCATTATATTTTTAAAATTCCAACATTACCTTTAATAAATTTATTAAAATTATTAAGATAAATATATCTTTATATCATAATAATAAAATATGTATTACTTGGAATATTTTAACAAATATTATAATTAGTTACATGAATATAAAAATTATAATATCTTTTATTAAAATATTATTTATTCATTAATTTAAATTTAAATAGTGATTATTTTAAAACTATAAATATTAAATTGTGGTAATAAATTTTTTTTTTTAGAGAGTAATAATTTTTCTCAAATAAAAAAAAAAAAAAAAAAAAAAAAAAAAAAAAAAAAAAAAAAAAAAAACTGTTATAAAAAATACCAAAACTGAACTAAAAAGTAAAAAGGTAAAAGAAAATTATAAGAAAAACAAAAAAGAAGAAAAGCCAACTGCAAAAGCTCAGGGAATAAGAATTTTTATTTTATTTTATTTATTTATTTGAAATTAAATCGCGGATTCATATGTGTAAAAATTTGAGGCAACGAAGCGATAGATTGTTCGTTCCTATGCGAAGTTCTTTTGTCTCTACCTTTTAAAAATCTCTAGGTCTATTTTAATTAGTTTAATAAAATAGGACATTAAAACCTGAAAGTCTGTAACAAAGTGGAAGAACATGAAAATTTGCATTTCTTAAAAGTAGGACCGTAGCCCGTAGGAGAAGAGAACAATTTTGTATAATAAAGATATGTAAATCTTCTATATTTGGTCATAAGGTACTCATCCATCTTTAATACGGAGATTTTGGATTCTGGGAGGAGGTGTACTCCGTACTTTTTTTTTTTTTTTTTTCCTTTCCAATTTTCATTTTAATTAACTTATAGCTTATTAATTTAAAATATTTATTCAAAAACTAAGAAAAAGGGCATATATAGTATTATGCGGGGTGTGCTTACTGTGGTAGAAAAAAATGGCCCATAGGCCCAATATATTAAAGCTCAGACCTTATAACACTTGATCCTGCCCAAGCCCATCACATTGGGTCGACCCAATATGATGTATCAGCAGAAACAGAACTTGGTCTTGGAAGGACCAAGTCAAAGGGTCAGTTATTGTGAGGTGGATCATCTAAAGAGAGAATCTCTCCAGATATCTCGCCCACAATCAAGCCATATCAGCGAACGGTTGGAGCTACGTCTCCCATTATAAATAGTAGAGCTCTCACACACTGAAGACTCTCTGAAATCTCTCTGAACAAAAGCTTACAATAGTGTACTGAAATTCTGCTCATAAGCATTCCAGCAATCGGAGCTTGACCGGAATCATCATCATGATCTTCATAATAGATTGCACAGCCCAAGCACACCTAAGGCCAAACGATCTAAACCCACCTTCTCCATTTTTATTTCGTATTATTTCTGTTTTAACCTTGTTTGTAGGTTCAACAACGTACTCGACCATTGTCGATAGACATAACTTTGCAGGTTCAAACAAGGAGTCGACATCACTCAACCCACGGTTCAACTGAGTTGCCATGGGCCCAGAATAACCTGACCCAATTAACGTACCACGTAGTTCGACCACCTGCAGTTTGGCGCCCACCGTGGGGCCCATTGCAACTATTTTTGAACTCGAATCAAATCACCAATCAATATGTCTGGAAGTGGATCAGTCCCAACTGTCGAAGAACAGATTGTTGTGTTGACTGCTCAGATGACAGCGAACGCTGAGAAATTGTAGGCGCTCGAAGCGGAGAATGCAACGATACGAGCAACAAATGAAGAACTGAGAGCCTTGGTCGACGGAGTAGCACCAGACTCAGCGACATCAGAGCATCCAGTCTTAGCTCCTAACGGCGAACAGGTTGTTGATCGAATAGCTCCAAAAGCACCAGGCAATCCTCTCGTACCAGACATGAATCCAGGCAACCGGCATAACCAGCCGACGCCTCAGATAAATCGAGTCGAAATCGACCTCAACAATATGCCGGCTCGGAATGAAATGCTGAACGAACAAGACCCAGCAATGGATCAATAGCTAGACAACGTCCACAGAACGACCGCGTCACTCCAGTCGACACCCGGATTAGTAAAACCCGGGCCTGATTTACATCTATCTGCTAATTTGGAATTCTCTCGTAGGTTTACAGAAATGCAGGCCCTCATCCAACGAATTCCAGGAGTTCCAGCTATAATAAAGAAAAGTACGGCAAACAGCTTCGCCGATTCACCGTTCGTCGATGCAATAGCTCTCATTGAGATGCCTAAAAAATTCAACTTCCCAAACATGAAACAAAATGAAGGGACGACAAATCTGGATGACCACATAGCATAATATAAACAGAGAATGTTTACTGATGCGATTCCACGAGACCTGAGAGAAGCATGCATGTGCAAAGCCTTCGGGTCTAGCCTCAGTGGCCCTACTTTACAATGGTATACTAATTTGCCGAACAATTCAATTGACTCTTTTGCGCAGCTGACGGACACATTCGTGGAGCAATTTGCAAGCAGCCGCAAGTTAGAAAAACAGTCGGACAACCTTTATACGATAACTCAACGACCTGGCGAAAATTTGAGGACTTATGTCGGACGTTTCAACAGAGAGAAAGTACAAATTCCATATTGGAATCAAGCGACCGCTATCTACGCCTTCAGGAAAGGCCTCAGGTTTGATTTCGACTTATATAAAGAACTCACTAAATATCCATGTAGGACTATGGAAGATATACTGGCAAAAGCGTGGGCCCAAATCAAATGGGAAGAGGATGAAGCAAACTTTGTTGGAAAAGCCAATAGCAGCTATTATGGAGGTCGACGAAATGATCGAGTAGACAGGAGGTCTAACGACATAAGGTCAGAACCATACCCAACTCGCGACAGAAGAAATAACCAATCGCGACATGAGGGTTCCAACGAAAGAAATTCTTATGGGCGTGGCAATGCAAGGTCCAGTCGACCACAAGTAGAAGCATCAGAATATAACCTCAGCATCGAACCAATCGACCTCGTAGCAGTAATGAAGGAAATGGGCAAAACAGTCAAGTGGCCACGAAAGATAAACGCATTCCCTGAACACCGGGACCCCAAGCTTCGATGCAAATTTCATAGGGATCATGGCCATCGCATGAAAGATTATATCGCCCTCAAATACGAAGTTGCAGAGCTCCTAAAATAGGGACACCTTCGAGAGTTCTTAATAGATAAAGGAAAACAAACTTACGCAAGACGCGATGACCAGAGACATACCGACACCGTCGACAGCCCTTCAGAACCACCCAGACAAGATAGAGTAATCAACTGCATCTCAGGGGGATCTGAAGTCAGTGGCGTAAGCTACTCAGCAGCTAAGAGACACACACGACAAGTGTCAAACGCTGAGATTCAACCAAACCAAGAACACCCATCCAAAGTCAACGAAACTGTCACCTTTAGGTCGACAGATAAATCAGATTTGTTTTCTCCACACCATGATGCTTTAGTTATTTCTTTACATATTGCAAATTGTCTAACGAAACGCATTTTAGTCGACAATGGTAGTTCTTGTAACATTTTGTTTAATAGTGCTCTACGAGAAATGCAGGTTGACGAATCCAAACTCAGTCGTCGAACGACCATGCTGACAGGTTTCAATAGAGAGCAGAAGAGAACTCTAGGAGAAATCGTGTTACCAGTCTACGCCGAAGGCGTTAACCTATACATTAACTTATTGGTGCTCGACTGCTAGTCTCCATACAACGCCATCCTTGGCAGACCCTGGATACATGAGTTGAAGGCAATCCTATTGACATACCATCAGATGATCAAGTTCCCAACCAAATGGGGAGTGAAGGAGATTAAAGGGGAACAAAGAGCTGCTAGGGAATGCTACCAGAATGCCATAAAAAAGAAGCGACAGGATTTATAACAATTACAGGACGCCAAAGTCGAGTCGACACAAAACAAGCAAAATATGGAAGAACTTGACGAGGTGTCGATCGACCCGAACCATCCCGACCATAAAGTCTACATTGGATCCAGACTACCGAGCGACATTTGTAAGCAATTGATCGAATTTCTGCAGGAACGACGCAGCAGCTTTGCTTGGACACACTCAGATATGGTTGGCATCGATCCAAAAGTAATCGTTCACCAACTGCAGGTTGACCCAGAGTACCAACCGGTAAAACAAAAAAGAAGAAAGTTTGCTCCAGAAAGAAACAAGGTGATCAACGACGAGATCCATAAGTTGTTCGACATCGGATCTGTAGAGAAGTAAAATACCCCGACTGGTTAGCAAACGTCGTTGTAGTAAAAAAGAAGAACAGGAAATGGCGAGTCTGCATCAACTTCACGGACCTAAACAAAGCATGTCCCAAGGATTCTTTCCCACTACCTCACATCGACATGTTGGTCGACGCGATTGCAGACCACGAACTACTGAGTTTTATGGACGCCTATTCCAGCTACAACCAAATCTTGATGCACCCAGACGACCAAGAGAAAACAGCCTTCGTCACCGAGCGAGGTACATTTTGTTACAAAGTAATGCCTTTTGGTTTAAAGAATGCAGGTGCGACCTATCAAAGGCTAGTCAACAAGATGTTCGTCAAGATGCTCGGATCGACAATGGAGGTCTACATCGACGACATGTTGGTCAAGTCCTTAATTGCTCAACAACACCAAAAACATCTCAAACAGTCGTTCGACGTACTCGACGAATACGGTATGAAATTTGACCCTACTAAATGTTCTTTTGATGTATCTTCAGGGAAGTTTCTAGGCTATCTAGTCACCCAAAGAGGTGTAGAAGCCAATCCAGATCAAATACGGTCAATCGAGAACATCGAGTCACCTAGATGCATCAAAGACATACAAAAGCTTACTGGCCGTGTAGAAGTGCTGAACCAGTTCATCTCAAAGTCGTCCGAAAGGTGCCTTCCATTTTTTAACACCCTCAGAAAAAACAAGATGTTCGAGTGGAATGACGAATGCGAAAAGGCATTACAGGACTTGAAAGCCTACTTGAAGTCGACCCCACTACTGTCAAAGCCTAAGGACAACGAAACACTACTCATATATCTGGCGGTGTCCGACACAGCCATAAGTGCCGTACTTGTTCGAGAGGAAAATAACAGTCAACACCCAGTGTACTACGTAAGCAAAACTTTACTCGATGCCGAGACTAGGTACAGTCGACTGGAGAAACTTGCGCTAGCTCTCGTCGTAGCAGCACGCAAACTCAGACCATATTTCTAATACCACTCGATTAAGGTACTGACTACTTACCCTTTAAAAAATATACTTCATAAACCAGAACTTTCAAGCTGACTGACGAAATAGGCCGTGGAACTTAGCGAATACGACATCAGCTTCCATCCAAGATCGGCAATGAAATCACAGGTATTAGCTGACTTCATTGTAGACTTTACCCCTTATGAAAATGTGCAGGCTGAAAAAGAATTAGTAGCCCTCACGGAGACTACTGGCACTAGAAAATGGACCTTGTCGGTCGACGGTTCTAGCAATATCAAAGGCAGTGGACTATGACTAGTGCTCAAATCCCCACAGGGGGACATATTGGAACAGTCGATCCACTGCGAGTTCCGAGCGACAAATAACAAAGCCGAATACAAAGCCTTGATTGTTGGGCTAGACCTCACCAAAAGCCTAGACATTAAGAAGATTCAAGTACTGAGCGATTCCCAACTAGTCGTTAGACAAATGAATGACACCTATGAAGCAAGAGACCAAAGGATGTCAACTTATCTAGTTAAAGCCAAGCAACTTCAGTCGACGTTCGACGAATTTAAGATCGAACAAATACACAGATCAGAGAATGCTCGAGCGGACACATTAGCGAGTCTCGGTTCCACGACTACACTGGTTCGAAGTCGATACCAATTGTGCATCTTACGGCTCCAACAATTCAAGAAACAGAAGTACTTGCACCAGTCGACCATGGGAGAAGCTGGATGGAGCCTATATTTAATTACCTTTAGACTGACATTCTACCGCAAGACAGATTAGAAGCAAGGAAGATCAAAGCAAAAGCGGTAAAATTCTGCATCATATACGGTAAACTTTATAAAAAGTTATTTATAGGGCCCTACTTACGATGTGTCACCCCTCGAGAGGCGTACGACGTTATGAAAAGCCTTCGCAACGAGGAATGCAGAAACCATTTCGGTGCCCGTAGTCTATCGAACAAAGCTATTACTGCTGGATATTACTGGCCGACAATGCGGATAGATTCTCAAAATCATGTGAAGTCATACGACAAGTGTCAACGGTTTGCACCCATATCGCACCTCCCCCCAGGTATGTTGAATTCAATTTCGGCTCATTGGCCTTTTATGAAATGGGGAATGGATATTATAGGTAAACTTCCTGTAGCACCCGGAGGTGTCGTCTTCATGCTAGTCTTAACAGACTACTTCACCAAATGGGTCGAGATCGAAGCATACCAACAAGTGCGCAACATTGAGGTACGCAACTTCATATGGAAGAATATAATTTGTAGGTTTGGAGTACCACGGGAGATAGTTACCGACAATGGATCCTAATTCATTTCCTACGACTTCAAGAATTTCTGCGACAAGTATGGAATAAAACTAAACTTCTCAACCCTACGTTATCCTCAAGCCAACGGACAAGCAGAGTCGACTAACAAAACAATTGTAAATGCATTAAAGAAACGACTGGAAGCAGAGAAAGGTGAGTGGGCAGAAAAATTACCAGAAATACTTTGGTCGTACCAGACTACTCCACGACGGTCGACTGGGGAAACTCCCTTCTCGCTCGTCTACAGTTCAGAAGCAGTGATCCTAATAGAGACACGGCTAACGACCGCTCGAAGTGAAAACCCAAATAAAGAATAGAACAGTCTGGAGCTCAGATTCAAACTTGATCACCTAGACGAACGTCAAGACTATGCTGCTATAAGAATCCAGTCATATCATCAGCAAGTCGCACGACACTACAACAAAAAAGTATGTGCTAGGGTTTTTAAAATCAACGACTGGGTTCTACGACGAGTCTTCCAAAATATGAGAGAGGAAGGTGCTGGAAAGTTGGGGCCGACATGGGAAGGTCCATATCAAATAACAGATGTAGTCGAATTAGGAGCATACAAATTGTGGGGACTCGATGGTCGAGAGCGGCATAACAACTGGAACGCTCTACATCTAAAGCAGTATCATTTCTAAACTCGCTTTTTCTATATATATTTTCCATTATATTACTTGTCCATTTTTATCGACATTTCAAAATTAACGAATCGATCAATAAGGAGCAATGATGAAAACTTAGTGCAGAACTGAGCTCACACAAAATATATATATATATATATCACATCTTGCTTTACAAGCTGTCGACTTCGATAAGCAATGCCCCCATTTTAGATATCTATAAATCGAAGTCTACATCGAATCGACATCTACAACATCAAACTCTCAATATCCTAACTCGACAAACGCATATTAAGAGTGGGGGAATAGCAATGGGGACAAACAAACGTCGATTCAAACGACAACTGCCAACCAAATAACGCATGTACGCGAAATATCTATGTAAAAAGGTCCTGTCGACCACATAACGCTTGTACGCGAGATATCTATGTAAAAGGTCTTGTCGACCAAATAACGTATGTACGCGAAATATCTATGTAAAAAGGTCATGTTGACCATATAACGCTTGTACGCGAGATATCTATGTAAAAGGTCTTGTCGACCAAATAACGCATGTACGCGAAATATCTATGTAAAAGGTCTCGTCGACCAAAAAAACGCATGTACGTGAAAATTCCATGTAAAAAACTTCTTGTCGACTATATAATGCATGTATGCGACGTCAATTTTTTTCGATAAAATCATCACATATTATGTCGATCGACTTACGTATGGGCATGAGTTTACAGGCTTATCTCATACAAATTCAAAGCTATCATTGTGTTAACCCAATTATATGATGGTCGTATCATTTTCACAATATAAAATCAAAACATAACTTCATTCAAAACAAGGCATCAGAAAAAAAAAAAAGTATAGGTCGAAGTCGACCGAATCATCCACAATTACATGCACCAAATAAAAACATAGGTCGAGGTCGACCAAATCATCCACAAATATACAAACAAGATAGAAGTTATAAAGAGAAATAAAAAGTTGAGGGCTTCAATTCACTGGCGGATCAGCAACATTGTCGTCTATGCTTGTGGGATCGTCGAGGCTCTTATCAATATTTTCTTCGGAAGCCTCCTTGTCACTTGCTTCCTCTCTAGGTGAAGATCCTTCAAGCCTGAGCATCTCCTTGCAGGTGTCGATCACCTACTGCATTTCCTCATGGTTCCAATTAACATGCTCACCAGCCATGTATTCTGTGAATATATCTGCCCTCGCTTTGCACATCGCTGCAGATGCGATCGACTTCAATTGCTCTTTCAAAGCCACGACAAGGCGCTCCTACTCGACAACGTCCGCTTTGGCTTTCAACGACTCCTCGCGATATCGATTCCTCTCATCCTCCATGCCCTTCAACTCCCCTTCTAAAGCAACAACTTTCTGCTCTAACTCCTTCAGAGAAATATCTACTTTGGCCTTGTCAGCTTTGAGGACATCATTCGCCTTCCTAAACTTGGTGCACTTGTCACTTACTAGCTTATACCTGCCATGAAGATTCAACTGCGCTTGCAAAGCCTACAAAAGAAAAATCGTATAAGTCAAACAGAAACAAACGACAATGCGTTTGAAATGAATAAACAAATTCACCTAGAACGTCGAAAGAATTGTCGTGTCGAATACTTCCTCCGTCTTCCTCTTCTTCAAAATTTCTTCATCAGCAGCAAGCAGAAATTCGTTCGACTTTCCAAGGAATCCGATCGGATCATTGAACGACAATAGTTCGGAAGCAAGGAGTATCATCGACGAATCAGGCTCGAAAACCTCAACGGCTTTCCTCTTCAAACTTGAGTCGACCTTCTTCCCTGGGTCGGTGGTCGAATCTTTCCTTTGCCTCTTCCGCACCAGATTTTGCTCGAGAGACGAGGTATAAATATGCTCGAGTGCGGCTGGAGCATCTTCCTTCGACATGTCGCTCGCTTGAGCCTTTTTGGCTTTGGCCGCCCGCTTCTTTGCGAGGTCATCCCTTAAATGCTGCATGGCATCAGCCTTATCCGGTAGGTTCATCTTTGCGTTCGACATCGACGTCACTGCGAAACGACGTTCAATGTCAGTAATAGGTGGCAGAAAAATCATATTACACCCAAGTATTTCAAGACTCCTCCTAGTCCAGACATATGACACGAAATCCCCCACTAGAGGATACGGTTCCCGCGTTCTATTCAAAGTCGACCATCTCCACAGACTGCTAGGCCTAAGCTTACCGTCCACGAGCAATGTTCTACAACTTCTATCTTTAGCTGGGATGAGTAATATCTGTTTAGTAATCGCAGATGCATTGTCACTCGACATATCATTATCTACACGCTTGATGTCCACACAAAACATTTACCATATATTATGAGTTTTTTTGGGTATCATTATCTACACGCTTGATGTCTACACAAAACATTTACCATATATTATGAGTTTTTTGGGTAACGTATACTCTAAAACAAAAGAGTCAATCGACACTAACCTTTACGATTCCACACCCTACGCAGGACAAATTGTGATTTCCCCCAAGGACCATCAATTGGCAGACCTTTGGCAAAAAAGAAGGTATTCTTCCAATGACGATCATTTGTAGTAGTACCAGTTATAAGTTGATTATTCTTATCTCTGGGTATCAATATGTAACGACCTTGGTCGCCCACATGCTCTTTTAGATAGTAGTTATGCAAGACGCACCCTAATTCAAGGTCGATTTTATACCTCTTGCGCAAAACGGTCAAGCTAAGCAATATCCTTCAGCTATTTGGCATTCGTTGGCCAGGAGCAATGTCGAAATGTTTTAACAGTCGTCGTACCAACGAAGGTACCGGGAATCTAAACCCTAGACGCAGAGTATACTCGTAAAAGCATGTCCAATCGGGTATATCCCAGTCTGCTCACTCATGTTTCAGCGGAGCACGTAGCTCGATCGATTTTGGAATGCCATATATAGTCTGCAAATAATCGAAGTTATCCTCTGTAATCAAACTTGCCGAACTACCATCTAAAACATCTAACAGGCGACCTGAAGTAGATGCCCCCGCGTCGTCCCTATACTCCGGAAAATCAACCGGCTTCGCTATGGCACGGACGCCACCCTGCTCTAATATACCCCTAATATTTACGTTGACGACTTTCGACGGGTCTTGAAGTGTGACCAATCTATCGACATCTTGTATCCCACTGTCGACTTCGTCATCTCCACTTTTTGTGTCACTGGTCCAATTTACAAGAGGATCTGAGACTGTATCGTCGCCCGACATGATCTCCAAAATCTGACAAATGCAAAAAATACACAAGTCAGACAAAAACTAATCGCTATGATCACAACCTAAGGATTCTCGATCAAAACCTAAGGTTCTTTACAA
Source organism: Acer saccharum (assembly GCA_030490815.1). NCBI lineage: Eukaryota > Viridiplantae > Streptophyta > Magnoliopsida > Sapindales > Sapindaceae > Acer > Acer saccharum. The sequence continues at coordinate 45,220,107 of CM059866.1, forward strand.
AATGGGAAATCCTACTCGAAGTTCAACCTAAAACCTAGACAAGCTGCCTCCCACGGTCGTTTAAACTTGAGAAAATGCTCCACTATTCTCATCACAACGGCGTACACGAAAAACAGAAACAACATACACGAATGAAATCAACATGGCAGTAAATCAAAACCATCAAAAATCGTCAAGAACAATGAAGAACACACATTTCACAGGCAAACATCAAAAACTTCTACTTATCTAATTCCTATAGATTTGTAAATAAGTTTCATGCTAGTATACCAAAAAAAAAAAAAAAAAAAAAAAAAGAGAAAGAGCAACTCTTTTCTAACCTTGAAGAAGAAATCATGAGAAGAAATCACGAAGCAGTCCACGCGAAAGATTCAGCAAAATCAAACACCAGACAAAGAAAGATCATCAGAAGAAGAAGAAAGGTCGCGCAAAGATGCAAGAAATGATCTTGGCAATGGAATGGTTTATTTATAAACCAACATTTTTTAACCCTAGTTGACACGTGTCAGCACCCCTTCAACTGCTAGTTAAGCCAGGTAACTTCTTGGTTTAGATTTTGAAAATTTTATCTCGAAAACTACGCGTGAATTTAATGCATTTGACGTCAACATGGGAAACCCAAATGCTTCCACCATATCGATTTGACATCCCCATCGATTTGACTGCAAAACCTACTCTAAGATGACTGTCTAACGACAAATCATCATTGACGACATGACGTCATTAGTCCAACAAAGGTTGTCAATTAAACAGCGTTCAAAGTATATTGATTCCATTCAACAAGGAATTCGTTCGACAATGGTCGACTCGAAGAAAATCACTCTCTAACTCAATGAATCCTTCTTTAGAGAGTGGGGGACAAACTGTGATAGCCAAAAATGACCTATAGGCCTAATATATTAAAGCCTAGACCTTATAACACTTTGTCCTGCCCAAGCCCATCACATTGGGTCGACCCAACATGATGTATCAGCAGAAGCAGAACTTGGTCTTGGAAGGACCAAGTCAAAGGGTCAGTTATTGTGAGGTGGATCATCTGAAGAGAGAATCTCTCCAGATATCTCGCCCACAATCAAGCCATATCAGCGAACGGTTGGAGCTACGTCTCCCATTATAAATAGTAGAGCTCTCACACACTGAAGACTCTCTAAAATCTCTCTGAACAAAAGCTTACAGTAGCGTACTGAAATTCTGCTCATAAGCATTCCAGCAACCGGAGCTTGACCGGAATCATCATCACGATCTTCGTAATAGATTGCTCAGCCCAAGCACACCTAAGGCTAAACGATCTAAACCCACCTTCTTCGTTTTTATTTCGTATTATTTCTGTTTTAACCTTGTTTGCAAGTTCAACAACGTACTTGACCATTGTCGATAGACGTAACTTTGCGGGTTCAAACAAGGAGTCGACATCACTCAACCCACGGTTCAACTGAGTTGCCTTGGGCCCAGAATAACCCGACCCAATTAACGTACCACGTAGTTCGACCACCTACACTTACGAGATATAATATTTTTTAAATCTTGAAAGGGATGTACATATAAATAGGGGTGTACATACAGTTTTGGGGTGTGCATAGAGTTTTCAAAGGATGCAAATATCTCTACTCTTTAGTTTATAACTTAAAGCCCATCATTAGAATAGCCCAAATGTCTCCACCATTAAACTTGAAAACAAATACCTCATGGCTCATGCCACCCCATTTCTAATTCTCTCATCGGTCACCCACCGATGCAACTTTATGATATTTCTATTCATTTTTTGGCTGCCAATTTTGGAAAATGTATGTAAATAGTTGAAATTAGCATTATTTTGAATATTTTATTTTAAACAAATTTAAAAATAAATATTAATTTGAAAATTTTCATACCCACGAGATTCGTTATTCAAAAAAAAAAAAATGTTTAATATTTTCTAGTTATAAAAAAAATATTATAATAGAAAAAAGATTATGATTTCGCCCGTATGTGCATATGTATGTGTGTATATATAATAGGGCAAATTGCACTAACATATCCTAACTTTAGGTGAAATTCCATGCATTTATATATATGATGCATTATTTATGCATATACCCAAATCATAAAAACCTCAATCACCTAATTAAAATAAAAATATAAAATCAAAGTGTGAAGAAAGAAGATCAAACCGGATCGATTTGCAACATGTCAATATAGTTCAAAGGTTTTTTATATTCTTACAAGTTAGAAACATAACATGATGTTTTGTATATTACTAAAATAACGGGGATCAATGTGAAAATTGCCAAAACTGACCACTCTAATTATGAGAATTTCTTTTTTAACCAGATGCATACTTTTAATTGTTTTTAACCATGTTTTTGAGAAATTACTGGAAAGCCCTCATATAAAAACCTCCCCAAAACACTCTCTCTCCTTTTTTTCTCTCTTTCTCCTTCTCTCTCCTCTGCTCACTCTCTCCCGATCGTCTCTCTCTTTTCTCCTCTCGGTGCCGTCACCATCGCCGGACGTCATCATCCACCGTTGGAAGTCGTCGCCGAGCTCACAAGACCTCCACGAACCAGCGGCTTCACGAACCAGTGACCAGTGACCAGTGACCAGCAACCCTTCACGGCTTCACGAACCAGCGACTTCACTTCCGATGGGCGACCTACACGAACCAAGACTGGCGATGGGCGACGACCAGTCGACGACGTCCAGCGGCTCTGTGCTTCGCGATCGCCGGCGAATAGATCTGCAAAACAAACAAAAAACCTAAACCTAATTTGAATTTGGGGAAGAATAAGTGGAAGAAGAAAGAGGGGGAAAAAAAAACTTATCCTAATTTCAATTTAGTCCAGATTTCAAGTTTGAATATTTCTATTTTAGGCATGATTTCAAGTTTGAATATTTCCATTTAGGCATGATTTCAAGTTTGTATATTTCAATTTAGTCGTGATTTCAAGTTTGTTTCGAGGTTTAAAAAACACTATTTTCAGGGGTACTCTGGTAATTTATAGTAATACACTGAATTTTTTTTAGAGAGCTTCTCCTTACAATCCATAAATTATCTATTCACACTCCAATTTAATTTTTTTTATTAATGACAATTTTAACCTAAATTAAAATTACTAAACAAGACCAAAAAAAAAAATTAAGACATTCCAAATTAATTAAATTATTAAAAAAAGTCAAATTTCAAAAAAAAAAAAAAAAAGATCTATGAAAACTTAAATTGTTTCAACTAAATTTCATTAAACTCAGAATTTATAAGACTAATGAAAGAATTAAAGTTCTTTAGACAATTATATACCTACAAGAGTAACAAAAATCATTTTCATATTTTGATTTTTTTTTAAATAAAAAAAAAAAACCAACATGGTACTTTTTTTTTTTTTTAATTATTATTATTATTATTTTAATATATACGTACATATGGTTTCTAAAAATCAAGTTTATTAGTAAGTTTTTTTTTTCTTAACTGTTAGTCTTGCTTGAAAAAAATGGAGATAGAAATTAGAGATATGTATTGGAGGAGAGAGTTTAATATGGTAATTAAAAATTTAGGAGAGAGTATTTAATATGTAATAATTAATTTAATGATTTAGTAGAGATAATTTCCTTTTTTAATAATTTAATTCAAAAAAGATAAAAAGGATAATCTTGTAATAAAATGAAGTGTTTTTAGAATTTTTTAAAATTTAAATTTTGAGAATGGAGTGTTTTTAGAAAAGAAGTGTAAAAAGAAAAAATTGGATTGTCAAAAGAAGCTCTTTTTTTTTTTTAAAAAATAGTGGTTATTAACAATTAAAAATTCAAAAGTGGTTAAAAACAAAAGTATGATGTTTTAGATGGCTATTTTCGGTTTTCTCTCGGGATCAATTTGGTATTATATCTTATCTCAAAAGATTGTTGCTCAGGGTTTGAAAGAGAAAACGACTCGAACCAATATACACAATTCGGTGTAGAAAGCATACCATTGGAACAATCAAATTTCGATAAATTTTAAATAATTTTATTTAGTTTGAATTTATTAAAAACAATAATAATTTATTTAAAAGTTGTTTTTTTTTGTTGAAAAAATTCCCCAATTGGAGCGGTTGGATGGTGATGCTTCCTTGGGAATTGGGATTCTACAGTTCTCTCCATTAAGTTGGTTAGCTATAAACAATTTAAATATCTTTATTTTTCAATTAGAATAAATATTTCTTTAATTGTTAAGAATTAAGA